>MBFT01000071.1:105678-119648 GCA_003086725.1 Furculomyces boomerangus | reverse complement strand
ACCTACTTGCAAACCCCGTTTTATCACTTCTGCTCGGAACATGAAATTCGTTAACAAGAAAATATTTCCGTTTTTCTTCTTTGTCACATATGTCCTTTCCATATCAATAAATAACCCAGACACTCCGGGAAATCTATACACATCAAGTCAAAATGAACCTGAAGTTTCCCCAAGAAGAAAAGAAATCAGTGAAGCAAAGCTTGAGGAGTTAAAGAATATTAATAAGGAAGATTTAACTCCAGAACAAAAAGAGGCTTTAATTGAGAAAAAGAAAATGAAACCAATCTTGGTAATATATGAAAAGGTGAAAATACCAAAAAGAATCTATTGGTTCATTTCAATGGGTATATGGGTAGTGTTTAGTTTTGTAACAACCACCGTCTATTTGAAAAAATCTGCAAACACCCAAGAGTTCAAATTTAAGTCAAAGACAATGACTCTCGTTGTAGCAGGCACTGGACTTGTTTTTGTTGTACATGCAATGACAACTGAAGCTTTAGTACCATACTATCCTTGTTTCCTTCGAGTTTGGATTGGTTACATTTCCTTGTTTCTCTTCTCTGTATCTCTGATTGTCCGTGCTGTCAACTATATTTCGCAAGTAAGAATGTTAAGATTCAAAAGTGAAATCTCTCTCATATTAACCCAAGCTGAAACTGTTCAAAATGATAATGAAAAACCTAGACTGTGCAAAACATACATGGATAAAGGTGTTATAAAACGCTTCTTTAGATTGATTGTAAACAGCCAATACTCTGAAGACATTGATGACAAACAAGCTGAACTACAGTTTCGTCTAACTATTAACAACAGAGTACTTGACTTTCTTAGACCCAGGAACTATATAATAGTTTGTTTAGCTACTCTTATCTTTGCAATATCCATCTCGGCTTATTTCACCACTTATGAAAATTATCACATAATTCCTGTCAGTTATAACTGTAAGACTGGGATCTCAACTCCTATTATTCCTCTTTATACCCTGCTCTTATTGCTTGTTTTAATATCGATTCCACTCATTTTCCTCTGTTTTGGATTCACTGATGCCTTCGGTATGCAAATTGAACTCCTCGTTACTATGACCATGGTTGTTGTTTTGGCTACCGCTATGATTCTGTATAATGAGCTTGCACCACCAACAGTTTTGATGTATGCCACTGGTTATGTTTTTATTATGCCAGTATTCTTCATGCAACAATTCTTCTTGATTGCCTACCCTCTTTACAAAATATACAAAATTGGAGGACACAGTTTATCTGGTGGATCTGCTGACCGCTCTGGTGTTGCCGTTTCAACAAGAAAAGAGCAATTTAAAGGATTGTTGGCTTATCCAGCCGGATTTACCAGACTTTCACAAGCTGCTTTAGAAACATTCTGTCCTGAAAATATCGAATTCCTAAAGGATTACCAACTCTTAAAATTCAAAGTTTGTTCTTTAGTTGTATCTGACACAAACAATAGTAATGTACCTGAAGACAATAGAAAAAATGGAATGATGAAAACCGAGATTTCAGAATCGGCATTTAACATAAATCATTTTGACGAAGAGAAAGATATCGCGAAACATAATTCTATGTTTATGGAAACTATTGACCCAGATTTTGCTCCTGAAGTTGATATGAATCAACTTATTGGTGGTGAATTGGTACCTCCACTTCCTATAACAACTCCAGAGGCAATGTACCAGACGGGACTGATGTTAGATCTACATTTGATAAATGATACTGAAGGAAAGAAAGAAAGAACAACACCAAAGATGACACTAATTCCAAACAAACTCAAAGATGACTTTTGGAAGTTTTATGTCAAATTCATTCAGGAAGAAGCTCTTCTTGCTGTTAATGTTCCAGTCAAAGTTTCTGCACCAATCGAAGCTGCTATTAAAAATGAAAAGTATACTCTTGGAATGTATGATGAGGCACTTGATGAAGTTCTAAATAGTTTGTACACAAATACATATCCAATTATGCTCAAGACCTTATAAGTCAATGTGTTTTTCATTCTGATCAACAAGGCCAACACAATACTCCGAATACTTCCAATCTGTTTCACATTTAAAACAGCAAAAACTATTATTCTGGCATTAATTCTTTATCCTAACATCAACAGATTTTTCGTTTATAGCTTTTTTTATTTATTTTTAACAAACCCTTATTTAGGTTAATAAATTATTGAAGGTCTTCCTAAATATCTTTTTTTATTGAACTATCTTATCGATATCGAAAACTCGAAACATTATTTCAAAACCTTGTTTTTAGGATGAATAACCTATTCCAATACTTTTATGTATTCAAGCCACTATACCCAACACAAAGGGTGACAACAACTATACCAGTAGACGAGACAGTAATCCCAAAATAAAAGTCAAAGGTATTCAATAATCAAATCTCAATAAATTCAAAAATATTATTCAGATGAGTTCTTTTCAGAAAAAATTTCAAATCGATACTGATCAGAAAGTTAGTGAAAAATTAATGAAGTTGTGAACATACACTTGAAAATTTTATTTTCTTAAACTTGGCAAAACAGTCAACTGGTTTCTGGTTGGTGAATATCAACAAAAGTTTGCTTTTCCAATACATTATGAAAGTTTTACAAAGAAATTTCATATTTTGAATGAAAATACAAATCATCGTCTTTCGAACATCAACATATTGTTTAGTTGAAAGTCTTTTCTATTTAATGAGCTTATTTTAATTATTCTTTTGCTATTTCGTTTTTAAACTTCCTATAATGAATACACGATTTACTCTTTAAAATTTAAAAGTCCCAAAATACATGAATAGAAAAAAAACTGGTGGTAATTTATTTTAATTCAAATGCATCTGAATAATATGTAATTTCTGTTTGTTTATCACGACTATAAATGAAGTAGTTTCAACAAAACAAATAATTCAAACACTTTTTTGAATTACAAATACTTGGTCAAGTATTTGCTCCATTTCTAACAAGATACTCTACAATATCTACTCTTCCATATGTAGCTGCTAGTAAAAAGGGTCTATTATTTCCAGCATGAATATTAGCTCCATTTTCTACAAGATATTTGACAATTTCAAGGTATCCGTTTGTGCAATCCCATTGGAGTGAAATTTCATCTCTTTTATGAATATCGACCCCATTCTCAACAAGAAATTTGACAATATCAAGGTGACCATAATAGCAGGACAATAAAAAAGCATTTCCTTCGTCTGCATTAATATCAGCTCCGTTTTCTACAAGAAATTCGACAACATTAAGATGTCCATTTGTGCAAGCCATTTGTAAACCATTTCCTTCCCTTGAATTAATATCAGCTCCATTTTCTACAAGGCATTTTACAATATCAAGATTGCCATTTGTGCAAGCCCATTGAAAAGTGCTATTGTTTTCAGCACGAATATTAGCTCCACTTTTAACAAGATAATTGAGAGTATCGAAATGTCCATTGATAGCAGATATTTTCAGAGCACCATTTTCTTTTGCATGAATATCAGCTCCATTTTCTACAAGATATTTGACAACATCAGAGTGTCCATTTGCAGATGCATTCATCAAAGCATTTTCTTCTTCTGAATGAATATCAGCTCCGTTTTCTACGAGACACTTAACAACATCAAGGTGTCCATTTTCAGAAGCACAAATCAAAGCAATATTTTTATCTGCATGAACATTGGCGCCACTTTCAACAAGATAACATACAGTATCAATATTTCCATTTTTTGCAGCTTGTCTCAATGCGCCATCATCTTCAGCATGAATATCAGCTCCATTTACAACAAGGTACTTAACAATATCAAGGCGTCCACTTCTAGCTGCTAGCCTCAAAGCACAATCATCATATTCATGAATATCAGCTCCGTTTTCTACAAGGTACTTTACAACATCAAGGTGTCCATTTTCACTAGCAAGTATTACAGGATAATTATTATGTTCGTGTATATTTGCTCCGTTTTTAATGAGATATTTAATATCATTTAACTTTCCATTTTTACTTGCTGATCCCAAAATAAATCCCATCCCTTCAGAAAAAAATAACCCCCTTTCTAAAAGATAGTTTATAATTTCAACATGACTATTTTTTTCTTCAAATATTTGATTCCAATGGTTTTCAGCTTTGAGATCAGCTCCATTTTCGAGAAGATATCTCACAATATCCAATCGTCCATTCCAACACGCAACCCCCAAAGCAAAATTTTCTCTAGCTTCAATTTTTGCTCCTTTTTGAACTAAATATTTTACAATATCTAGATATCCACTTTTGCTAGCCATTCCTAATGCCCAGTCTTGATCTGCATGAATATCTGCTCCATTCTCAACTAGATACTCAACAATATCCAAATGACCATTTTCTGAAGCTTCTTTCAAGGCCATTTCGTTATTTTCATGAATATCAACACCATTCTCTACAAGATCTTTTACAATGCTCAAGTGTCCATTTGAACATGCCCATTGTAAAGTATAACTTCTGTCCAGGAAAATATTGAACTTATTTTTATCTTCAGTATCATTAGTATTTATTCCATTATTTTGACTGGATAGAAAAGATTCTAAATTATGGAATTCTCTAGTATCTGCATCTCTTTCAATAAGAATTTTAACAACACTTATTTGTTTGTTCCCAATAGCAAGTTTTAAAGGTGAATAGTCATTTTCATCTACATCTGTTCCGTTCTCAATCAGAAACTTGACAAATTTCATATTTCCTCTCTTGCATAATTCGGAAAAGATGTATGGGCTAACAGATTCACTATTAAATCCATTTTTGTAAAATAATTTCAATAGTTCTATACCACCTTTTTCTAGCAGGTCACACAATTCAACCAATTCAAGTCCTTTTATATTCATTTTGGGGTGAGTTAATGTATTGTTCTGATTGCTAGAAACCTTTGGTTCTATCAAATGTGCATTTAAGAGTTGTTTTACGATGTTCACTTGTTTGTGAGATACTGCCAAATTCAAGTAGTTAATCTCATTATTAATGTTAATTGCAGGAACGTAGAATTTTTTTCCCATTTGTTTTATTATTGAACTTGCAGAATTGTTTTTTTTGTATACCTCTTCAGAAGTTTGAATAAATTTCTCTAGTGTGGTTTCAGAATAAAGATTTAACAAATGCCTTGTAATCTTTTTCCATCCCCTTTGGATTGAGATACTGAATAGCTGTTGTCTCGAAGTATCACTTGGGTCAGCACCCATTACCAAAAGCAATAGTATCAAGTCTTCATTTCTGAATAAGTTTGGGTAATGAATAAATTCATTATTTTTGATTTCAAGGACTCTTTTTTTCCCAAATTTATTTATTAAAAAGCGAGCACGAACGGGAAGTAGAGTGTATGTTTCATGGAAGTCTCGAGAAATTAAGCGTACCTCGAGGTTTTTTGAAAAAATAAATATTTTGGAGATTGTTTCGTAATCTGCTATCTTGTTCATTTTTCAAATCAATACCTTTTTCTTTTATGTTTAATGCTAGTATTGTAGAAGGAAGAAAGGAAGTTAATTTGTTTTATAGTCTTATTTGGTTCTGATTTAGCTTTAAGCAACAAGATTTTGAGAATATGTTGTCGAGATGATTCCCCTTTGGATGACTTTGGATTGAATATGTGTAATAAAAATGAAAAGCGCAAGAAAGTTCAAAAATGATAGTTTGAAGAAAATATGACGATCTCTGACACATGAAATAGGTTGTTTCAAATTTCATACAAACTCCAAAGAAATCCAACGAAGTTTTGTTTAAATTGTAGTGACTTAAAGCCAAACCAGGAATCAAAATAATTGAGAAACTAAATAGGGAAGGATTATATCAAAAAGTAAGGTATAAACTGGATTCTTTTTCCTCTTTTCTAGCTCCGTTTTATATATTTTTTTTTAGAAGAGAAGCTTGTTTTCAATCCATTTTGGGATTTGTGAATTATAACCACATTTTACTCTAAAAATAAACCGAAACTTGATTTGTTTTACACAAGGTTTTATTTTCTCAAAAGAGATATGTGATTGAATAATTAAGAGTGTTTATCCTTTCAGATACAAGTCATTACATAAAAATATCCCACGAAAGCATACAATATTCCAATTGAATATTAGAATAAAATAAACAAAGATTTTCTTCCAAGAGTTTTCAAAAAGCAAATTATCGCTTCGGTAGGGAATTACTAAATTGATAAGCATACATTATCAGCAAACTTATTCCAACCCAAATGCTTGTAATGAATTGTTTGTGATACTTTTACATACAAATACTATAATCAAATCAATTGCATACAACCGATACTTCATCTCATTTTTGGCTTTGATAAAAAATTACCAAAGGATTGGTTCTTGCAGCTTGAATTTAAAGATTAGGATCCCAATTTGGTCACTGTATCCGAAAGAGATCAAATTTTAGGGTTTAATTTGCTAAATCTTTGAAAGTTTACAGCAAAAAAATCCGCAGTAAAGAAAATAAAATGGTTTATTTTTTAATTGGTATTTCAACTTGGTACTATTTTTTTAAAGTCCTTATTGGATAGAGATTTGTATTCTATTCTTCAAACTTTTTTTAGTTTGTATTGAAAAATGAACTGATACTTTTTCAATCAACATTTAGTCACTGTTTTATGATTACAGAAAATTTACGAAAAACCGTAAATTTCACAAAACATTTATAATTTCTAAATCAGAAAAAATATCTCAAAAGAGTATCAACTACTCTTATCACCACTTTTTAGTACTGAATCATTCACATTTTACGCCCTTTTGGTTCTATCAGGTTATTTTTAAACAGCCATATTTTACTTCAAAAAAAAACCTATTTTTTGTGACAAATTAATCAAATCAAATATAAGGAGTTTACCAAACTCTATATGAAACAGTATTTTTTTGGGGTTTTCTGAAGCAAAGAATATCTCTATTCTGATATCCTTCAATTGATAAAAATCTAATATTAAATTGATTAATTTATATGGGTTTTAAGTTTGGATAGGTTTATTCGTTTCGTAAAATTGAATAATGGGTCATTATTGAGCAAACAAGATACAAAACATTCAGTTTTTTACAAGAAAAGGATGAAAATAAATCTAAATTTTTTTATTTTCATATATAGTAAAACCGACAAATGTAATAGTATTGAAATTTAGATAGGTAAAAAGTGTAATCTTTTACCAGTTTTTTCAAAAGACATCTTAATACAAGAATGATAATTAAAAGGTTCATCTGTATGGCCTTTTTTCTTTTTTTCTATATCATCTTTCTTTTCCATTATTGCCAACTAAAAGAAAGGTAAACTTGCTTGTATCACAGTCTCGATTTGTTAAAAGTCTTTCTTTTTTTTGATAATTTTTGAAATTTTTGTTTTCATGTGATAAACAAAATATTTTGAACAAGTATCTTTCAGTAACATTATTTGAATATAAAAATAAATTTAAACAAAAAGAAATATTAACTTTTTTGATAGAAATTTTTTAAAAGACTCTCCCAGAACGTAGGTCTTTTTAAAAACTTTAGGGCATTGAACAAACAATTCGCAAATCATTATACAAAGTTTCATGTTGAACAAAACAAACAAGATCAATTTAACCTTCAACTAAAGTCAACAAAATTCACTAGATACTAGTCTTCCAAGGTATTCAATCTAGATCAAAAATTTGGTAGTATTCTAAAAACAATATTTTTTTGCCTTTAAAAGTTGTTTTAGATTGCTCTTGGAGAAACATATAGAAAAAAAAGCCAAGAAAAAGGGCTTGAAGGTTTAAACTTTAGAAAAGGTATTAATATGAAAGAAATGGTATCAAATCAATAATTTGCTATCCCTTTATGGTTTGTAAGGTGAAACAGATATGGTTTATGTTAGGTTCATACTAATAATAATTGAATAGGTGTAATATCAAAATGTTTACCTTTGGTTGAAAAGAAATGCAAGAATGAAATTAATCTTGTTTAGCGAATAGTAATTTGTATCACACGTTTATGTTTCACAAATACAAATTTACTGCTAAACCAATAAAAAGTATCTTGGCTATCGAATAATATTCCATATTTCACGATAAAGAGTCATCTAAAAAAGAAAACTCAGAATGCCATTAATGTAAATTATTAGAAATAAAAAAGTATATAAAAAGCAAACAACTCCCATTTTAAATTCCCAATTCAAAAAACTTTCAGTTTTCTAAGAAAAAGAAAGATACTCTATATATGTCTATAAATTCAACCATACAAGATACCAAGCATGAAAGCCAAGTCCTTCAAACAAAGCCAATTCCTTCGCAGGACAAAGGATATGCTTGGGTGATCTTGATTTGTGCTTCATTAAATTCTCTTTTTACTTTTGGTATTGTTTCTTCTTTTGGAGCCTATCAAACATATTACCTAAAAGTGATGTTTGTTGATGAACCGGCAAAGAAAGTAGCTTGGATTGGGACGTGTTCTGTTGCAGCACTACTTTCTGGAGGAATATTCGCAAGCAAACTAATTAGGTGGATTGGTGTGAGGAAAACAAACCTACTTGGTTCACTTATAGGGTTTTTAGGATTGATATTGGCTTCATTTTCAAAAAAAATTTGGCAGTTGGTATTGACTCAAGGTGTGGTTTTTGGATTTGGCTCGTCGCTTATTGTCAATGTTTTTATTTCAATCATAACACTGTGGTTTGATAAACACAGGAGTTTTGCAACAAGTCTACTTGCCTCAAGTGGGAACTTGGGCGGATTGATATTTATACCAATAACAAACAAAATAATGTCTTCATTGAATATTGGATGGTCGTTCAGAATATATTCAATAATGTTTCTTGCATTTACTCTTACGTCAGCTATCCTCCTAAAACCCCGTGGTCAATACAAGCCATCAAGTAAAATAATTGACATCAAACTACTTAAAGACCCTATTGCACTCGGAATATACTTTGGTGGATTTTTCATGCAAACCGGAATGTTTATTGTATTGATGTACTTCCCATCAAGTCTGGTAGATTACACACATATTTCAAGAGATCACGCAACAAGTCTGTTTATGATATATGGTGCGTTTGCGTCATTTGGAAGAGTAGGATCAGGATTTCTTGCAAAGAGAGTAGACCCAGTAAATGCAACAATTTGGGGCAATCTGATATCTGCAGTACTAATAATGACAATGTGGTTCTCCAACAAAAGCTTTGGTGTTTATTTGGTATTCCTTGCACTATTTGCACTATCTTCTTCTCCATATCCTGCTCTAAGTCCAGTGATTGTTGCACAAAACTATCCTATTGAAAAGATTGGACAGGTTAATGCATTTACCTATCTGTTTAGTGGTATTTCTATAGTTATTGGACTTCCAGTTGCTGGTTTGATTTTTGATAAATATGGTAATAAGGTTGAATATAAACAAATAATTGTCATGTCTGCTGTTTTCTACTTTGTATCTGCATTGTGTATGATTGCTTTGAAATTTAAAATCAAAAGAAAATCTAAGACAGAAACTGAAGTTGACCTAAAATCCACAGCTTAGTAACCTGCTCTAAGAGAAATCCTCTGTATGACAATTTCATAATATATCTATATTTTTTTAACAAACTATATCCTCAGGAAATGAATTGATAGGATGTTCTCGCCCTTGAAAAATAAGACTAATTTTTTATAAGAAATATTTAAAAAAAATAAAAAACCACTTCTCAGACTCAAAAACTGATATCAATTCTATTTTGTTTTGTTTTTGTAGAGTTTATAACTGTAAAAATTCATACAAGACAATTTTCTAAAAAATTTTAAAGACTATTTAGGGATCGAAGGTCCCCTTAATGACTACTTTTTATATCATTCAGACATTCTCAATTTTTCACTGGGACGTAAAGTTCTTAAAAAATGGATTGTTTTTTTGTTATCTAATAATGAAGTTCAAAATATAGGAAATGGATAATTAATTAGCTTAAAGTAATATCTTTTGGATGTGTATTGCTCAAATAGGATTGTTTTAAAGTAGTTTTGATTTTTAGTCGGAAAGAAACTTTTGTTTTTGAAACTCCTCTGTACTCTGCAATGTGTCCATTGATACTAGTAAAGCTAATACATATTATATAAGTGTGGGTATAATGTCGTTTAATGCTAGTTTTATATTTTTGTAGAGTAAAAAGCTATGGATCTTTGATTCTTAGAAGTATTTTATGGTTTTTTTTCAAGGGTTATTACAAAAAAAATGGTTTGAGTTTCAAAATAACAATATTATACACTATAATGATTATAAATTATTTTCAATTTAAGATACTTTTGTTAATCATCCATAAAAGAGTAAAAATGCGAAACCTGTAACCTATAAAATCACAATTTCACAATTTAAACACTCTATAAATATTTTATAACAAATTCCTCTCTGTTTAAGTTTACTAACTTCAAAACAACGATTATTCAAATTTATTTAATGTTGGGTTCAGGTATAGAAAAATATGTGTCTTTAGATTCAGATGATTACCTTTTCTCAGACTCAGAAAAAGTCCATGAAAACTCTATGGAGAATTTTCTAAATCAAAATCATGCAGCTGAAAGGGAGATATCATTAATTCTGTTAAATATTTTCATAAACTTAAAAACTTTTGTTTGTTCCTATATCAATAACAATCGCATCTAAGCAACAAAGTTTCCAATCGAGAGGCGTAACTTTTCTCTCAGGATTGGATTCAAACCAAACTTCAAATAACCGTTTGTTGTTATTCCAACAAATTTACTGTTTTAGGTGTAGATCCAATCACAAATATCTCTACCAGACATCTAAAATCCACATGCATACCACCATGCATAAAATTTGGACCTAATTTGTGATGAACCCACGTTCTATAAATCCGTCAATAATTAGAACCAAACTTGAATCCATGGCAATGCAAGCAACATATTCTACTTGTTTTAGAATTTTAGAAATATTAAAAAAAGAGTTTTTGGATGAAATACAAATCAATTTGACTATATTCAATCATATTCAAATATTCTAAATCGAAAAGAACATACTGCAGTTTTAGAAACAACTAAAAACATATTTAAACGTTTGAAAAATGTTCACCTAGAAGGTTTAATTACATTTCATTGATATGAATATTGTGGTCTTTGGTTAGATGGTACATTTCTTTTAACTTCTACAGAAAAAACTTTTTTTGTTATTTTCTTTAAAAATGAAAATATAATAATAAGCAATAGCAGTAGCCATTGGAAATACTGAAAATACTGAAAACTGGGCCTGATTTTTACAGATCTTGTAGGATAAAATAGAAAACCATCCAAATTTTATAATATCTGATTAAAACAAAGGATGATTGCTGCTGTTCCAACTGTACGTTTGGAAACTCCACTTTTTTTTTTGTTTTAGAGACTTGATTGAGAAGTTTAGCTAAAATTAAAGAGTATAAAACTCAAAAAACAGAAGTGTTTATTTAGAAATGTAACTGATGCAGGTTTTAATCTCTAATATCAATACTTGTTGGGTTGGTAGAAAACCTGCCTTCCTGGGGATGAATTCAAGAAATTGGATTAAATTTTTGAGTTTAACAAAATCCCCTTACAACAAGCTGGATGCTTACTTTTAATAATGTGGAGAGTGTTAACGGTGGATTTGGTTTGTATAGAGGATTTCCAGAAATTGAAATATTTCTTTCAATAGAAATGTGTGTAGGCAAAACTAGGTTTAAGAATTTTAATGAAGCCAACATATGAGGGCATAGTATGACAAAATTTGCAATGAAAAAAATATCAAAAAATTACTCTGCATCAGAAAATTTTATATTTAGACTATCTTCTGTAAGCACTTTTACAGTTTATGAAACCCATGAAGAAAAAAAATAAAAGAATTTTCTGTATCGCTTGTCAATCCTATATCTTGCTCTTGCTGATATTTCAAGCAACACATGTTACCTTGTAGTCATATGATGTTTGTTATTCGACACAAAAAGCTTCAATTTGAGGCATTCTGCGACGAATCTTGGTCTAAAAACTTATTTTTACAAGAGTATAACAATTCAAGCTCACCAGTACCCCTGGGTTTGCTTCGGGGACTTAATAAATACAAATTCGCTCCTCCAGAGTTTGTAAGGAAAAAAGAAAAACCTAAAGCTAGGCAAATAGAATCCCAAAATATACTTGAATTGTTAATCAACAACAAAGTAGGAGCTACAAATGTGTAAATTGCATCAAATAGGACATGATCAGTGTGCATAACACAAAATTCTTAGTTTGAATAAATTTTTACTATTTTTTGGAGTTTATTTAATTGAATTTCTTGAAAATCTAATTTAAACCTACTTTTAACGTTTTACTACATTTTTTAATATTAAAATCCAATGATTATATAAAGAAAAGTAGTATACGGTACTCATAAAAGCTAAGTGACTTTTGAATTCAAAGTAAACTTGTTAGTTTTAATTCATTCAGAATATTTAAGACTAGTAAAATAGTGTTTATTCAAAATTGCCTAAAATATAACAAGATAGTCAAATTTTATCATAGGATAGGAGAATACTTGGGAAATTGATGAAACCAAAATACACCTAGTTCAACCTGAGGAACGGGTTAGGAAAAACAAAAAATACCAGCACTTACCGCGTTTATAGCAACCTGTGTTTCAATATAATCTTTTTTTCTAATTTTATTTGTAATAAACCTCCTTTCACATAATTGCCCATCACAACTTGGTAGAATAGTCTTTGGTTGGAGAAAGATCTTAGGCTCAATCTTAAATTTCTAACCAAAGAATATTTTATAAAAACTTTTTGTTTGACTTTTCTAATAAAATATATTGATACTAGATAGTTATTTATAATGCACTATATTTTCTTTCTTTTACTTGATTTTATTTTATTATTTCTTAGCTACAAATATGAATTTTAAAAAAGCAAGATAAATATGAATAAGGCAGGGCAGGATCCAAAGATGAATTTGCTGTATACTTAGAGAAGGAATGGTATATTCTGTAAATCATCGATTAAAAAAGTATAAAAAGGAAGCTAAAAGTGGAAGAAAAGTCAAAATGGAAATTGAACGCTGATAAAACATTAGTGTAGTACATTTTCTGTTTATATCTTATCCAAAAATAAATAAAATAAACTGAATCAAAAGAAGGACCATCATTTAGCAATAGTAAATTTTTTACAATATTAGACTGTTCTAATTGACAAAGATTTCATATAAAAAATCTTGAGGATTAATTTTACAATTTATCCAACCAAATGCATTTTACCAAATTTCCTTTTCAAGTTCAAATGAATGTTTGAAAAAATATAAACTATTTGAAATACATTTTTTGTTTCTTAATGATTACAAGATCTATATTGAGGAATAAAGCCGTTTCCAGTTCTAAACCGACTTCAAAACAAAAAAATCTTGAAAGCTCTACAAAAAATGCAAATATTCTCAAAGATTCCAGTACTAATTCTAGTGAAATATCAAAATCCGAATTTCAAGTTGGAAATATTCCTACCCCAGATATAGTTTGTGATATTGAGGATGTTGTTAAAAACGAATTTGAGTTATCAAAACTATCTGAATCTGAAAACCTTGAACACAAATCAGAAAAGAGAAAACGAAAGAAGGATGTCAAATTAGAAGTTGACCAAAAACAACCAAAAGGTAAGTATAAACAATAACAAAACTTATTAACACACTTTCAGTTGAAACTAGTAATAAAAGGAGAGATTCTGTTAATGATTGGAAAGTAACGTTTGAAAAGATTAGGGAATTTAGGCTACTGCAGATTAATAGCCTTGATGGTATGAAACCAGCACCAGTGGACATTTATGGCTGTGAAGCTTTGGCAAGTCACAGTTCAACAACAAGTTTAGAAACGAAGAAATTTATATCGCTTGTTTCTTTGATGTTATCTAGTCAAACTAGAGATGAAATGACTGCTACAGCAGTGAACAATCTAATAAAAAATTTGAAATGCGAGACAGTAAAAGATATAAAACCGAGTTTGGGAGTAAATGAGGATGGATTAACCGTAAAAAATATTTTACTGGCAGAAGAGAGTTTGATTTTTGAATGTATACGAATGGTGGGATTTGC
>MBFT01000071.1:77803-105632 GCA_003086725.1 Furculomyces boomerangus | reverse complement strand
GACGAGTATGATGGAAAAGTACCCGAAAATTTAAGCCAGCTAGTAAAAATATCGGGAGTTGGCCCAAAGATGGGAATTTTGGCAATACAAACATTTCAAAGCTTAGAAACTTCAAAAGATATCACACCAGTTGGAATTGGTGTTGATACTCATGTTTTCAGAATATCGAAGCTGCTTGGATGGGCGAATAAAGATACAAAAACACCAGAAGATGTTCGAAAACAACTTGAGAAACTATTTCCAAAAACTAGGACGTATTGGTGCGAAGTAAACAAGTTGCTTGTTGGACTTGGGCAAACAGTGTGTGTGGCAAAAAGTCCAAAGTGTGATATCTGTCCCGTAAACCAATTATGTATTTCTTCTAAAGTGAAAAGCAAATTACATTGATAAAGTTTTGATTTTCAATAAAGCTTTGATTTTTATGGAAATTAACTATTTCTAGGAGTTTTTTTGTTTCGAATTTCTTAATCAAGAACAGCAAATTAAATCTATCTATAATTACTGGTATTTTTGTGAGCCAATAAATTATTGCAATTTCTGTTTGGATTTAGTTCATCCAAAGAGAAACCCCCTAATTGGTGCAAAATATGTGGAATGGAGTAAAAAAAAAATTTCAAAAGATTATTTTTTTTTTCTATAAAGATTTTCAGTGGTTTGAGAAAAGTTTACCCGGTTTAAGTATGGTACCTAGATCAAATTACACACTAAAGAGTCATAACTTGAAAAGAGGTTTTCAGGAATTTGTGTTGTTTTTGTAAATAATTAGTAATAAAAAAAGTATATAACAACCAACCCCGAACCCAAACCAAAAATTTTTCCAATTCAAAATATTTTTAGATTTCCAAACAGAAAACCCATATCAAATCCAAGAAAACATATTCCAAATATGCCTGTAAATTCAACCATACAAGATACCAAGCATGAAAGTCAACCTCTTCAAACTAAACCTATTCCTCCACAAGACAAAGGATATGCTTGGGTGATTCTTATCTTTGCTTCATTAAATTCTCTTTTTACTTTTGGTACCATTTCCGCTTTTGGTGTCTATCAAACATATTACCTAAAAGTGATGTTTGTCAATGAACCGGCAGAGAGTATAGCTTGGATTGGGACATGTTCTATTGCAATAATGCTTTCTGGAGGAATATTTGTAAGCAAACTAATTAGGTGGATTGGTGTGAGGAAAACAAGCTTACTTGGATCGTTAATAGCATTTTCGGGATTGATGCTGGCTTCGTTTTCAAAAAAAATTTGGCAGTTGGTATTGACTCAAGGTGTAATTTTTGGATTTGGCTCGTCGCTTATTGTCAATGTTTCTGTATCGGTCATAACACTGTGGTTTGATAAACACAGGAGTTTTGCAACAGGTCTACTTGCATCAAGTGGGAACTTGGGCGGATTGATATTGATTCCTATAACAAACAAAATAATGTCTTCATTGAATATTGGATGGTCGTTCAGAATATATTCAATAATTTTCCTTGCATTTACTCTTACGTCAGCTATCCTCCTAAAACCCCGTGGCCAATACAAGCCATCAAGTAAAATAATCGACATCAAACTACTTAAAGACCCTATTGCACTCGGAATATACTTTGGTGGATTTTTCATGCAAACCGGAATGTTTATTGTATTGATGTACTTCCCATCAAGTCTGGTAGATTACACACATATTTCGAGAGATCACGCAACAAGTCTGTTTATGATATATGGTGCGTTTGCGTCATTTGGAAGAGTAGGATCAGGATTTCTTGCAAAGAGAGTAGACCCAGTAAATGCAACAATTTGGGGCAATCTGATATCTGCAGTACTAATAATGACAATGTGGTTCTCCAACAAAAGCTTTGGTGTTTATATGGTATTCCTTGCACTATTTGGATTATCTTCTTCGCCATATCCTGCTCTAGCTCCAATTATTGTTGCACAAAACTATCCTATTGAAAAGATTGGACAGGTCAATGCATTTACTTTTCTATTTAGTGGTATTTCTATAGTTATTGGACTTCCAGTTGCAGGTGTGATATTTCAAAATCTTGGGAAGCGAGTAGAATACAAACAAATAATCTTATTTGGCGCCATTTATTACCTCTTGGCTTTTGTTTCCTTGTTTGTATTGAAAGCTTTGATCAAAAGAAAACCAAAGCCATCCGGAGAAATCGACTTGCATTTGTAATTATGTATAATTTATAGTTCTTTACCAATCTAAAATAATAAAACATTGTTTTGCTTTTAGAAGATCCCTTGTTACATTAGTATCTATATTTTCAAAGTGTTGTTGTCAATATCGCATCTTTGTTTTTCAATATTATATATAAACTATTTTGGTGTTTTTATCCAAACATTGATGCAAATATGTTTTCAACAAGATGTTCCTTGTTTTCTATCTGGTATTTTCTGCATGAGAATTTACAATTGTATAAGCAATCCACACAAATAAAAACACGAGTATCAGTTTTTAAAAAGTATATAAAGGTTACTGTTTTGACAAGAAAAATCAATATCACAAAGCTTCACTAAAATGATTAAAACTATACTTTTTGCAGGATTATTTGCTCTTACCTCTTACGGACAGAATACGGGAAACATAAAGGAACTGGATTGGGATATTTACAATAAATGTTCAACCATAAGCCCACTATCCATGGAAGATTGTATTAAGGATCATTTCAATGAGAATGGATTTGGTCAATATTTTGATGATATAGATTGTGGTGATACTTGCGACACCAGCTCTGATGTATATCCAGAGTGCATGCGCAAATGCTATGTCCGAGGCTTGCGTGATATTCTTGAAGAAGAGAGTGGTGCTGAAAGTGCTCCCAGTCCATCAGACAAACTTGATAACGAAATTACCGTCACCCCTACAGATAAACCTGATAAAGAAAGCCCCGACAACTCTTCAGATAAATCTGATAATAAAAGTACTGATACTCCTTCGAATAATTCTGATGACGAAAATAAGAGCAACTTTTCAAGTAGTTCCAGTACTGTAAGTGAGAACAGTTCTTCACGTAGTTCTAGCAAAGAAAGTAGCAACTCGAGTAGCCATTCTGACAGCGAAAGCGAATCAAGTAATCCCAACAGTGCCGAACTTTCAAAAGTTCCCAAATGTTTTGTTGCTTCCCTACCAATTCTTTCTGTTTTGGTATACTACTCATTTTTTTAAACAGTTTATTAAATAAATATTTGATATTGCCCTTATACTCCAATATCGTTTTTTCTATATCAAAACTTGTTGCAATCTCCATAGTTTACTATACTAAAGATTAGTTTTTTTGTTTAAACCTTAATTTTTGAATAATCATTGTAATACCAATATCTCAATTTAATCGAGGTAAGTGTATAAAAGAGAAATTTGAATTTGGAATCATTTTTGAAATTGGGACAGTTTAGCAAGTCAATTAATTTCTATATAGATAGAAAAATAAGGGTAAAAAGTGGGCATTTATTCAGAGTCTTCATCAGAGTCTTCATCAGAATCTTCTTCTTCAGCTTCTCTAATCCATTGGATGAAGCGGGCAGCAGCTTCATGGACTTTCTTAGAGTTTTCTCTGGTGGTATACTTTTTGCTTGGTTTTTCGTTCCAGGCTAAGAAAGCATCTTCTTCGATGATGTCATTTTCGTATAGTGCCTTAAAGATGTGTCCGGTTTTTGGGAGCAATGAGGGGAAGATTTCACTTACGAGTTTTTCAAATGAGCCTAGAATTGCTTTTTGGTGTTTTTCTGAATTTCCGAAGCTTATCAATAGTTGGGCATGGTTTGTGATTTGACTAAGAATGTCTTTTTCCTTGAATAGACATTGGACGATAACTATCAATGCACGGTGTTTCTTTGATAATCCAAGATCTTTTGCTTTGTTGAATATCTCTTTGTCAGTAAGGTTTTCTCCAGTTGATATAAAGTCACCTAATTGATCATATGGACCATCGCTTTCTTCATCATTACCATCAACACCATTAAATCCACCTGCTAGAGCCCTCTGTCTACGAGCTACAGCCTCTTCAGAGATATCGGCATCGATGTCCCATTTATCACTATCTTCATCAGCGATATTGAGTTTAGCGGCATCTTCAGCCAATTGATTAGCGAATTCGTCGTCATCATCGCTTCCATTTCTGCTTTCAATAATTCCTGCACCAGTTGTGGGATCAGGGGCGGCATGTTGTCCGGCTTTTTTATTTTTTGGTGGCGGATTTTTGAGGATGTAAGTGGAGAGTCTGTGGCGCATATCCACATCGGTGCGTTTTCCACAGGCCATACAATTCTTGATGATGATAGAGTCTTTGATGATGAGATCGGTTTCTGGGCTTTTGCAGCTTCCACAAAGAACGAATTTTTCGATGAAACCATCAAGAATATCTTGAAGTTTTGCAGCTTCATGGGCACCATTGACAATGTACCGATCGTTTTTTTCCTCGATTTGGACTTGAGCACCTAACACAGTTCCAAAATATTTTGTTGGGTATGAAGGTGGACGTGACAAGGCCTGTGAAATTTCGATCATGTTTGGGATGACAGTTTTTTTTCCATTACCTTTACCTTCAAATTTGGACTGAAGTTTTGGCATTTTGTATCGATAAAACGAATCCTGGACATCTCTGCGGATGTTGATTAGAGACATTTTTGAATATTCTTGATTTTAGAAAGAGTTTTTAAAGAGATGTTGATTGTTGTTGTGAGAGAGTTTGTGCAGAATTATAGTACTTGGCTCGTCTTTTCTAGTTGTTTGCAAATATGATTGATCTTGCATAAGGTCATAAAAAATTTATTTCAAAAAGTTAGATTCATGTATAGTTTTTTTGCTATATAAATTTGTTTTAAGGTTGTCACAACAAAGTTTTGTGTATCCAAACATGTAATATTTATATTCCGAGTACAGTAAGTTGTTGTTGAATTGAAACAGAAAGGAATTTGTTATCAAAAAGTTGCCTACAAAAGAGACTTGGAAAGAAAAAGGCTTTATATGCAAAGTGAAAATTTTTCAAATAATTTTCCGGCCAATCAGTTTTTCCACTTTTATCACTCTCGAAATTCCCATTTGCCACTCCCTAAAACATAATCCAGCCAATAAATATTTGTTCTTTGTTATTATTGGATACAGAAATTACACCACTTTATCAAAAATTACAATAAAAATGGTTAATTGTCAACCTTAAAAATGTTTTTATTTTGTACAGCCAATAATATCATCCAGCTTCAAATATAAATCCGCCTCCTCCAAAAACTCTTGGCGGCTTAGAAACTTTAATTCTTCTAAATAATTGGTAAACTCTGATGCTTTGTTCTTATTTTTGAACCAAAGAGTGCTGATCTGTTCACCCACAATATCAAATTTATTATACCTACACTCTGTTTCATCAACTCTCTTGTTTTTTATTGGGTATCTAAGTGATAGCAGTGATAGTCCACATGAGTTGACACATTCCCCTTGAGTGTAACATTCATTGATATCAATTTCATCATTGTGATGCGTTTTGTTATTGTGAAATATCATCTTCTTCAATTTATTCCTTTTACTATCTTCTGGCTCAAAATTGGCTTGTAATGGGTTTTTGCTGGTATTGGTCTGATTTCTCAAAGTTTCTTTTTTTATTTGTGCCAAGACACCATCATTATCTTTTAGAATGTCAGTTTCTACATTATCGTAATAGTGAGGAAATATTACAATGTCAGCCAAGAAAAACATTCTTTCAACCATCAATGTAACAATTTGATCTTCTTTACTTAGTTCATAATCTCCATTGAATAGTTTTCTAGTTTTGTTGGTATCTTCTTTGCTTTTAATAGTTTGAGGATATCCCAAAACCAACAAATACTTGTCATTAAAAACATGAAGAAATTTCAAATCTAGGCAATGATTAAAATCCTTTTTACCATAAATGAACATTTCAGTGTTGCTAGAATCATTAAACACTGGATGAGAATTTTTATCGCTGTTTTCGTTTCCCGAGTTTTCATCCTTATTTATATCTTTAATTGTATCTTGCTTTTTTAGCGAGAAAAATTCCCCCCAAATCAAACCCATACTCGGTTTTTTAGGTCTGGTATTAGGTTCATTCCTTGATACTTCCCTGGTATTTTTGCTATATCCACCTTTATGCATTACCATCTTTTTTGAAATTTCAAGACAATTTGAATTTCCCAGCAACTCGCATAAACAATCAACATTTTCCGAAATCAGATCATCGTTTTGACAATTTTCAACTGATGTTTTATAAAGACTACGAGTATTCTTTTTCAAGTTTTTTTCCCCATTTCTTTCTTCTGTAATGGTTACTATCGGATACAAATTACTAATTTTGAATCCATAAACCTTACCAATCATATTCTCTCCAGAAAGGTATTCAATGTTCATTGAGGAGCCATTCGTATCGTTGTTTCTTTTATTTAAACTGTTTTGTTTTTCTTTTCCAAAATTTAAGCTTTTTAATTTGATACCATTAGTTACAATTTTTTTATCAATTTTCATTTCCATTTTTGAATAGTTTAACCATTTTCCCAAGTGATGGAGCTGATGTAAAGCTTTTGTAAATTGTTCAGTTTGTTTCCTAATTTTAGTTATCATCTTGTGTTTGAAAACAGATTCATTGATTAAACTATTTCTTCCATTCGCAAAGTCTGTTATTTTGTTATTATAATTTACATTTATGTTAACATTGTTATATAAATCCCATTCTTTGGATTTTGGTAATTCATCGCTGTTGCTGCTGATATCAAAGCAAAGGTGTAACGGAGCTTGAAAAGAGTTTTTGGTAGGCTCCTGATTGTTTTTAATTGATTGTAAATCGCTCTGAAAACTACCGGGTGTGGTATAACCAGTGCTGGATAAATGTGATATTCTATTTTGGTATTCAGGCCCACAAAAATCAAGTCCAACTAAATATCTTCCTTGGTTCTCTATCTGGTTAATATAGTTTTCCATTAGCACAGCCCCTAGCGAAATATCCATTTCTGCAAAAATAATGGAATTTAGTTGTGTATTGCTGGTGTATAATAGTTTTTTGAGCCGTCTTGATATCTGTCTAATCCCACTATTCATAAGATCTATGTTATCTTGATTAAAAAAAAATATATTGCCATTTTTAGAGCTTGAGTTATAATCATTTTTAATAGTATTATTGTCGCAAAGTTGTTGTTTTGTTTGATTATATAAATTACAGGGTTCAATATGATCTGCGGTTTTTAGTAGTTGATTGCTTTCATATTCCAAAGTTGAAATTTCTAAATAGCGGTCTATCATCAAAGCAACAAAATCTATCGCTTCCCAACTCAAAAATGTTGGATATGAACTAATAATTGCACAAAGAGTATCCAATAGCTCAAACGATTTAAAATACGAATTTTTATCCTCAATGTTATCTTTTGAATTTAAATTTGTTGGTATCAGTGAAAATATTTTATTTTCCCCAAGTATGGCTTTTCTTATTACGCTTTTATAATCCAAACTTTGGTTATCAGTTATTTCTAGTAATAGCGACAAGTATATAACCAAGACACTTTCATCAAAAAACTGGGCTATGGAAAATATACTTGTATCTTTGGGTGTTTCTGTGTCAGTTTTTGAGCTTTCATAGGATGTGCTTGGTTGTAAATGAATATCAGAATCAATTTTTACATTTTGGTCGGTGAATAGAAAAACTATAATATCGTTTAGAAATTTGGAGTTTTTGATCACACTGAATGTATGTGCTAGGAACAAAAGAGATACTTTCAGAGAAACTTTTTCAATCTAAAATTATAAAATATTTTAAATTTGGAATATTTTGTTTAATGGACATAAAAATATATATTGAGCGCGTGAATTACTTTTGAGGCTGTTAGCGTATTTCCTGTTGTTATAAAATGATAGTATGAATATTTGATTAAGCGTTCTTTGAATACTTCAGTTAGTTTTTGGTTAATAACTTCATCGTTCAGGTTGAGTAAATCATTAATAAAAGTTAACATTTCTATGTGGTCTTCTATAATATCAATTATCAATGCACGTTTTGATGATTTGATACTAAAATAAAAAAATTGATGGTTAGCTTTTAGGTAATAAAGTTGAATTACAAGAAAAAAATTCAAAGATATTAAATATAGAATTTTTAATGGTTTTACATTTTTGTATCGGCTATAGTTCTAACCAAATCATCATGTTTTTCTCTTATTTGTCTCATCAAAAAAATAAAATAGCTTTCAGAGTTTGGCACATTAGTGATGTATGTTTGAATCTTCTGATTTTTGACTATGTTTAAGTAAAAAACCATATGTGTGAATGATAATAACGAATATAGCAAGAGTTTGTAAAATATAAAATAGATGTGATACCTTTGACCATGTTTAATATAATAGATTTAAGAGCCACCTGAGCCATTCTATCTTTGGAGTCAAAAAAGGATGATATAGCACTGAATAGGGGAAATGTTTTACAATCTGCAGAAATAAAATAGTCTGCGGTATTTTGATTGATTTTAAAAGACAGTGACTTTAGGAATGTTGAGTAGTATGCAGCTAGCTCGTCGTCTGAATTTATGAGAATGGGTACTGATAAAACATGGTTAAAATATCCAGTTTCAATCAAAAAGTAGACTATTTGTGAATTTGTTACACCTTCGATTATGATTCCAAGTGTTTGGAATATTTGAATGATTATTGCGGTTGAAGTTTTTGGGTTTTTTAATATGATTAGTAAATGGTCAAAAATACAAAGCTCTATGACCATGCTAGTAAAAGTTAAAAGTAGATGATTAGAATAGGGTATTTTTGGCATTTCTTTGATAAAATATAAATGGGGCATATTGGTATTGAATAAGTGGTAATAAAAAAGATGAAATACTTTAATAGGGTGGGATATCTGATATCAAAGAGTACAACTAGTTCAGCCAGCTTTCGAATAATTTCGATTAGAGGTGATTCTTTTTGTGGTTGTAGTTTAATAAGAAGCCGTAAACTAGTTTCCAAATCTCTAAAATAAAAAAAGCGTTAGAAATTAGTGGGATGGAGGTATTTGTAAATTTATAAGAAATGAGTGGGTAGGGAAGGTGCGGGTTTTGGATAAGGGGGTTGGGGAAGAAATATAATTATATGGGTTAGATAAACGAGTACATAATCTTGGAGGAGAATTGCTCCATGTTGGATTTGCGATTGAGCTCTGAGTTTTTGGTGCCATTTTTTGGTGAGTGTAGGTTATCCATAAACAAAACAAATACATTTACTCAAAAAGTTGGTATCGGAATAGTTTGTTGTGTGAATAGAAAACAATAGTGTTTTGTTCTATACCAAGTTATTTTGGAGATTTTACAGCAAGTCTAATTTACAAATGTTTGGATAAAAGTGGCTACAATTTTATTGTTGTCCAAAACACAAGTCAAAAACACAAAGCCACAAAACCAAATTAAAGCGCAAATCCCATTGATAGGCTATAAAAAAAAGTACAAACCAAACTTTAGATTAGAAAAACCATGGCGAATAGAAATACAGAAAAAAAGAAAGAGCAAATAGCAGGAAGAGGAGTGCAAAATGATGTTATTCTACAGGAATTGATCAGAGCTTCTATTGGACGATTAGTGAGCTAATGGGAAAATAGAAGAATCAACAATGAGAGAAAAATGATGTGCTGGATTTTTCTAGAACGAAAGATTTTTGACAACTTTAATCAACAATCTGTTTGTTTTGTGCCCAAAAATCCCTATATAAACTACCAATCTCCATAGTTTACACAGTTCTCTCACACCTCAACTTCATTAATTCTTAGATCTCATCTTCCCTCGTTTCTCTACCAACTTCATCCCTCTTGTTTTCCAACCCGCTTCTCCAATACATAAATAACCCAGAAACTCGAAAGAGTGATATAAACAGCATCTCTGCATTATAATCCATATAATATAATATAAACCAACCTAGATCCCGTTCCTTCTGTTTATTTTGTTACCACGCCCCACTTTTGGCCACTCACACCAGCTTTTTCTTTTCAAAATTTCATTTTTCTCTTCTAGATTTTTATAGCTCCTTCCTAAAAAAACTCAACTTGTCTTAGCCATTGCTTCTAATCTATAAAAGGTAACTTTCGTACTATAAATAACTACATCTTTTTTTCAAACCTCTTTTTATAAACATCTTATAATTTCCTCCTCATAAAACCTCAACTCTTTTATAATCCCCCCATCAAACTCATCCATAAATTCTTTTCATCCACCTTTAACTCATTCTTATTGCACAACCAATCTCATCTTTTTTAATAATCAATTTATAGGCTATCCAGATTTTTTAGATTTTAAAAAGTCCCTTCATAAAAACTAATTCAAATCATTTCTTTCCCATCCTTAAAACATCTTTTTTTCTTCATTCTCACCAGTAATCATGGAAAGTAATCTCTCGTCCTCTGATGTGGCTCATCAATTCATTTGCACAACAAAAACACCCGATTCTGACAAACAGAACATCTTATCTAACACTCATTCCAGTAATTTAACTCTCAATTCAGAACCCCAATCTCTCTCTTTAGATTCTGAGTATCATACTTCAACTGATAAAATCTCACCAAATCCCATCCTCACCAATAGTTCTGTATCCCCAAAACGTCCCATTGGTTCTGAAAGTCAATATTTTAACATGAAAAATAGCCCCATCAGAACTACAAAAACTGCTCAAGAAGATCTTTCGTCGAAACATGCCCGTTCACGCTCCTTTGGAACTTCACTTCTCGATGTCATGAACGATCGTGCCGTTCATAATGTTGATATCCCTATCATGGGAATATCTGCTTTATCTATTGATCAAGCTACAAATGAAAGATTATCTTTCAGCTCTTTTAATAGATTACATCCAGAAACTCTCCCCGTTTTGTCTCATTCTGAAAACTATTCTATCTCTGAGCTTCAACCATCGCCCCCAAAAAATATTAATAACAGCTCACAAGGTGACAGTAATGCCCAATTCTTTGAGGACAATGGACATGTTTCTTCTTCCTCGACAAAAATATCCAATGAAGCGATTTTTGGTTTTCCTCCAGGGCTGAAGCCATCTCAACAATCTCCAAATGATAAAGTCAATGGAAATAAGAGTTCTTCTGGTATCAACGCACCACCTGGGCTCCTAATAGACAATCTCGGTTCTCAATCATCCACATCAAGCCTTCTTAGGGGTACTCTATCAGGGAATGCCTATAAATCTGCCTTTAGTAAACGCCATGGAGGCAGTGCTAGCGTATCTTTTGGCAAAGCAAAATCAATTTTTTCAAACAACACAAATATCTCTTCTGACATACTTAACGACAACTATTGGAACGCTGCTAACCAACCGCTTTTATCCCAGTCTAACATAAATGCCAGTCATGATATTTTACGTCTTTATAAATCTAGGGAGAGTAAAGAATCTCATAATGTACCCCCAATACCTGATTTAGTTTCTCTTGGCTTAAAAAACTCTAGCAAAAATCCCGAAATTGCTTCTGGAAGCAATGTATCACGAGGCGTTTCTGTACCCGATACTTGGACTTCAACAAAAAAAGCCGAAAATATTTTCCAGCAATATACATTTGGTTCTCCAGCTTCAAAGAATGAAAATATTTCCGAGAACATGGTAAATCAACAACACCCCCACCTCAAATTAATTCCTAGTATGAACAATATTGACTTTAATGAAAACCAACGCTCACATGCACGCTCTAAGACTCTTGGAAACTCTTTGGGAACAATTTCTTCTGATTTTTATGAATCCAGCACTTTTAATAATAATGAACTCAATGAATATATAACCAAAATGAATTCAACCAACAGACCAAGCCTTGGTAGTCTAATTGCTGATTATAATTCAAACGATTATTATATTCCTTATGGTAGCGCTGAAGATAATATTCTTGGTACAAACCATGAGCTACAAATGTCTGAAAGTAGACATATAAGACAAGGAAGTCTTGATCTTTTAGGAATTAGACGCCAAATAGACTTGAATAATCTTGGACAATCTTATAGTAGTATGACAAATTTGGCAATGTTGAATAGAATAGAAGATGAATCACCTTTAGTTGGAATGTCGAGATTTTCCGCGATTGGTCGTTCAGGAACTACTGGACTTCTTCAAGGGATAAAAACTTCAAGTTCTCATCATGCCAGTTCTATCTCTGTTTCAGGAACTATAGGTGTATCAACCGAAATTGCTCCAACAAGATCATTATGGGTAGGAAATCTTGATTTGAATATTACTGCCCAAGAACTAATTGAAGTTTTTGGAAAGTTTGGTAGAATTGAAAGTCTAAGAACCCTACCAGATAAAGAATGTGCCTTTGTTAATTTCATGAGACTTGAGGATGCAATGGCAGCTCATGACGAAATGCAAGGAAGAAAAATAAAAAATTCTAGCGTTAGAGTAGGCTATGGTAAAGGTGAAGGATATGCCTCAAGTGATGCTCAAGCAATGCAACCCACACGCGCTCTATGGATTGGTAACATTTCTTCTACTACCACTCCCGCTTCTTTGAGAAAAGTCTTTGAGAAATTTGGCGTTGTTGAGAGTGCAAGAATATTAACTCAGAAAAGCTGTGGGTTTGTTAATTTTGAGCGCCTGGAGGATGCTGTTAGGGCTAAACAGGCCACAAATGGACGCGAACTTGATGGAATGGTTGTTCGTATTGGATACGCTAAGGTTCCTGTTCGTGGATCAGAAGGATTTACAAGACCAAGAAACCAAGTTCCTACTGCCCCACCTCTTACTGTGAGTGGAAGAATAGCTGAGGCTAACGCCATAGTTGGTACTAGCACAGGTGGTCTTGGTAGTGAAGATGTATTAGAACCTGGTGTTCCCGTAATGGATGAATCCCTTGTTGCTTTCCCTTATGCTTCTAGCCTTCCTCAACTACCACCAAATACCTCCCAATTGATTCTAGGTCAAACCAGACTTCGTGAGCTTAGAAAACGATTAGATTCTCAATGCAACCAATCAGAGTTTGATGCTATATTTAACGAAACCATACCATATATTGTTGATTTGTGTACCGATTATGTTGGAAACATGCTTGTTCAAAGACTGGCTGAAAGGGGATCATACGATCAAAAGATGCAAATAGCTAAATTAGTATCTCCACATATAGCATCTATTGGCGTGCACAAAAATGGTACATGGGCAGTTCAAAAAATCATCGATTGTGTTACTGAAAAAGAAATCCAACAAGTTATTATTGAAGGCGTTCGCCCTTATGTTCCTCAGCTTTTGCTTGACCAACTTGGTAATTATGTTGTACAGTGTTGTTTATCATTCCCCGAAAATCGTAACCAATTTATATTTGATGCTATCCATGCTAGAAGCTGGGATATAGCTCAAGGAAGATTTGGAGCTCGTGCAATTAGAACATGCCTCGAAAACTCAAATACTACTCGAGCACAGCAAAAGCTAGTTGCTGTAGTTCTAGTTTTGAATGCAGTATCATTATCAACTAATGCAAATGGTAATATTCTAATTACTTGGCTTTTGGATTCTTCAAACTTTCCAGGCAGATTTAGAGTTATTTCCCCACAACTTGCTGGACACCTTCGACATCTTTGCACACATAAACTTGGTTCAGCAACAATTCTTAAAATTATTGACCAGAGAGAAGAACCAGATGCAAGAGATCTTATTCTCAATACTCTGTTTTTTAACCCTGAACCTCAAGTATTGGATGATATACTTGCAGATCAAGTACACGGTGCAAATGTTGTACTTCGTGTGCTACTAAGCAGTTCAGTTGATGATAATGAAAAGACAAAAATTGCATCTCACATACAATCCAGCCTTGTCATGCTTCAACACCAAGGAGTGCAGGGATATCACAAACTATTCGATGTTGTTGATCAAATACTAAAGAATAACCCCAATGCTTCAAGCTATTCTAATAGTAATAGTGATATGAATAGCGGTGTGATGCTAAATGGTGGCTTCAATTCTATTGGCTCCACAAATAACATCCTTGCTCCCATAAACGAGTACTTGACTGAAAACTCAACGATCGAGGCTGGGAATGTTTCTCACCCATCTTTTATTGGCCAGTCATCGATCAATAACAATAGTTTGTTTCCAGCTTCAGGGCCTTTAGTTGGACAAGGTATCTCCACACAAAACTCTCATATGAGTTTGTCCTCTTCACCTGGAAACAACGCTCAATATCAACATCTTATGCAACAACAACAAAACGAATACACGAGTTCTGGTACTTTATCAAATAGTGGAGTAGGGACAAGTATTACTGGACAACAGATGATGTTTCAACAAAATCCTTATATGCAAAATGAAGTGTATAATAATAACTCTGTAGTCAATTCACAGACTATCTCTTTTATTCAAAACGGGACTACCGATATTGTGTCGAGTAGCAATATTCCTCAGTAATATATTCAAAATAATAGTAAACGCAGTATATTCTTCATTCCAATTATTTGGCTTAATATTGATCCAAACTTATATTCAAATGACAATTTTACAATTTTTTTAAAAAGTACATTTATAATAACTTTTACAACTATTTTAGTTTTTATTTTCTCTACATAACTATCTATGCAACAAAGTAAATACGAACGGAGTCTCTACTGATACGATTTCTGTGAAAGTGAAGCTGTTAAAAATGATGTTCTATAACCATAGTTTAAGACGATAAGCTTCACTCCCTCCCAGATAATATCGGCTCAAGCTTTTATCTCTAACGAATCCTAATGACTGATAGAGATTACAAGCCACTTGATTACTGACCTCTGTTTCTAAAACCACTTCGTCTGCATTTAATAATCTCATTACTTCGATGGTTAGTTGGACAAGTTTCTTGCCAATTCCGTAGTTTCGGAACTTTTTAGAAACTGCAAGCATAGCTATATATCCTCTATTAAGTTTGTTTTTTTCTGATCCAAAATATGTTTCCATTCCCCATCCATGTTCCTCCAGTCTACTGATAATAACACCAGCACATTCACCATTCACTTGGGCCTAGTTTATTAAGAGTTTTCACAAAATAAAGATTCAAAAAAACTTACCAAAAAGAACAATTCTGGCCACTGTCCAACAAAATATCTATACGTGTAAATTGAGTATGGTTCACTAAGTTCGGTAGTTATTAGATTTATAGCTCCTTGGAGTTGATCTTCGTGTTCATATTTTATAAACTCCACATCGCTTTTAAGTAGCTTATTCTTTAGGTTAACATTTTCTAGTAATCTGTCAATCTCCTTGCTGGCATCATTTTCCATTTTTCAAATATCAATAGTAAAAAAACAAAGATCCTTTTTAATTTTTACAACTTTTATCTAGAAAATGGAAATTTCTACCTTTTTCGAAACTCAAAACAGATCAATCATAAGCCAAAGCCAAAAAATCACAGTTAATGAAGCTAGTGATTTTCATGTTCATTTGCGTCAAGATGAAATGCTAAAAGCCATGGTCCCAACCGTAAAGATGGGCGGGACTGGAACCATTTTAGTGATGCCAAATCTCGTACCACCACTAACAACAACCGATATGGTTCTCAACTACAAAAAACAGATTCTGGAACTGGATCCCTCTCTTGAATTGGTTATGACACTCTACTTATCACCACAACTAACACCAGAAGAAGTATATAAAGCAAGCGAGAATGGAATAGGAGGTGTAAAGATGTACCCTATGGGAGTTACTACAAACAGTCAATTTGGAGTTGCAGATTTATCAGTTTATGAACCAACTTTTGCGGCTATGGAGGAAGTAGATATGGTGTTGAATCTTCATGGTGAATGTCCAAACAATCATGCGGAAAATGTATGTGTGTTGAATGCAGAAGAAAAGTTTCTTGATACTTTGGTTTATTTGAATAAGAAATTTCCAAAGTTGAGGATAGTTTTGGAACATGCAACAACAAAAGCTGCGGTTGATATTGTGAAACAGCTTTCAAGTACGGTTGCATGTACAATAACCGTTCATCATTTATTCATAACTATTGATGACTGGGCAGGACATCCACACAACTATTGCAAACCAGTAGCAAAATATCCATCTGACCGTGATGCATTGAGGGAAGCTGTATTGTCTGGAAACCCCAAATTCTTTTTAGGGTCTGATTCCGCACCTCATCCAAAAGAAAAGAAAGAATCAAAAAGTCCAGCAGCTGGTGTTTATACACAACCGATAATTCTTCAATCTTTAGCAACATTTTTTGATCATTTTGGAAAACTCGAAATGTTGGATGGTTTTGCAGGAAACTTTGGAAGAACTTTTTATAAATTACCAACACAAACCAAAAAAGTTGTTTTGGAAAAATCTCCCTTCATTGTCCCAAACTTTTATACTTCAAAAGATAACTTGAACCCAACAAAAACTTTTGATCACATACAAACCCATTTTACTGTCGATCCAAACCAAAAAGATTGCACTGTGGTTGTACCTTTCATCGCTGGATCCGAACTCCCATGGAAAATATGCGAATAGATATTTCTTGAATTATGAAAAACCATCGCTTTCTGAAAATTTTGTTTTATTTCTTGAACATCTAATAAAGGCATCAATATCTCGTCTTCTTTATTTTACATAATAACAAGATTCCAAATGAAAGAAAAACCCATAAACATTCTTGATGTCTATATGTTAAAACTTGCAAAAATCAATTTCATTGCCACAAATTTATTTAAAATAGCTTTATAAAAGGAAGAGTCTTCTAGAGGAAGGAATAAAGTAAAGCAGAAAACAAAGAAATAGAACCAATAACAAATTTAGGAATCTTTGGAAATCCAGCACTGTTATTTTGGCTTGATCCACTTCCATTGCCAGTTTGGGTTGATCCACTTCCATTATCAGTTTGGGTCGGTCCACTTCCATTATCAGTTTTACTGCTATTACCAACACCTGTAGAGGTATTTTTACTTTCGTTGTCAGGTTTATCTGACGATCTGTTGGTATTTTCAGTACCGCCCCCGTTTTCAAGTATGTCACGTAATCCTTCAATGTAACATTTGCGCATGCATGCTGCATATACATCGGAGTTGTTGTCACAAATATCATTACATTCTATCTCATTAAAATATTGACCAAATCCATTCTCATTGAAACGATCCTTAATACAGTTGTTCATGGATTGTACATCTACATTTGAGCAACCTTTCAAGATGCTTAATCCCAACATAACTACATTTGCTGGGTTCTGTCCAGAAGAGGTAAGAGCAAATAATCCTGCAAAAAGTATAGTTTTAATCATTTTGGTGAAGCTTTGCGATATTGATTTTTTCTTGTCAAAACAGTAACCTTTATATACTTTTTAAAACATGTATCCTTGTTTTTATTTGTGTAGATTGCTTGCACAATTGTAAACTCTCATTATTCGATACTATATTAAAAACGAGGAACATCTTGTTGAAAACATATTTGCATTAATTTCTGGATGCTGAATATCATATAGTTATATTAATCATGAAAGACGATAATACGAATATTGGAAAACAATGTACATCACTCTCTGAATTTTAAAAGGTGGGGTATACCCATCATGGGTTTTATATTTACTTTTGTTATAGATCTTTTTCGTTTAGTACAAGATATATTTTTTGCTTGCACGATGTCATCGATTTTCTTCACGAGTTTTTTTATTTTTTCATTTAGGTAGACGCTGTTTTTTTTTTTTTGGAAACCCCAATATCATTGACAAAGATATTAAATGGGATATCGTTAATAAAGTGTGTATTAAATGTACCGTTTGACAGGAAATACATGCATTGAAACTACAATTCCGAATAAAATAGCACTTTTTAGGATAATTTAAAAATCTAATTTAAAGATTGTATTAATGTCTCGAAAGGTTCACCTTTTGGTGGTTCAAACAAATTACATTCAATATCCATTTCACTTTCTTGAGTAAAATATATTGTTAAACATTTCTTGATTATTATGGTTTATATTGCAAAAGAGTTGATGAAAATCAACGCGCAATTCTGGTTTATTAGAAAATATTGAAACTAAAAAGTTTTCTAGATCAAAGAATAGAGCAAAACTGAAATTATAGAAACTGAAGCTACAACACATGTGGGATCCTTTGAGAAACTGGCGTTATTTTTCTTGGTAGAATTACTATTACTATCTGTTGAATTATTGCCATTTTCAATTTTCAAAAGTTTGTAACAATCAAGTGAACAATCAACAAGTTTAAGAACTGAGCCTTCTTCACATACATCAAGACATTCCAATGTATTTTTAAGTTCCTCCTCTAACCCATTATCTTTAAAGCATTTTTTACCGCAATCTGACTCAATATCTAAAGGCGAGTCTGGGCATTTTTTTTGAATGCAGCTCTGTGCCCCAGTAAAACCAGCTCTAACTCTCAATGCAGCAAGTAATCCTACAAAAATTGTAATTTTCATCACTTTGGTAAATACCTGGTATTCAAGGTGTTTTGGTTCGTGTCTTGAGTGATATTGAAATCTGGTATCGGATGATATTGTGATAAGGTGAAGGCAAAATACATGGTTCCCTTGTCAGAAACTATAGAATTTATAGTTTCAAAACCATGGTTTTCTAAAAGGGGTTTTTTGATATATGTATATGTTGTCAATGTGTTTGTAAATTCCAAAGCAGATAAGTTAGATAGTAAATAAAAGCGAGATATATAAAAGTACTTTACATCAATGTTTGGAAAGGTAATACCAAAATCTTATATCAATCCTTCAAAAAAAGTATCATTGTGGTAAGCAAACATCATTTGAACATTCGACAATTCAAAGATTTTTTAAAAGTAAATAGCATCTTTTGAGCTTTTATTAGTGAAAATAAATATTCTTTTACTATAAAATATAAGTCTTGTATTCTAGATTGATTCGGAACCATGAAATATACCCACTTTTACAAGTTCAGATTAATTTCTTCAACCGACTTTGGTTTTCTTTTGATTGCAAACTTCAAAGCAATCATACACAATGCAGACGCAAAGTAGAAAACAGCAGACATGGCCATTATTTGTTTGTATTCAACCTTGTTACCATACTTGTCAAAAATCAAACCAGCAACTGGAAGTCCAATAACTGTGGAAATGCCACTGAAAAGGTTAGATAATGCATTGACCTGCCCAATCTTTTCAATAGGATAGTTCTGTGCAATTATAGCAGGGCTTAGGGCAACATAAGGTGAAGCAAATATTCCAAATAGACATATGAATACCATATAAACAGCAAAAATTTTGTTGGAGAACCACATTGCCATTATCAAAGCTGCGGTTATTGAATGGCCCCAAATTGTTGCATCTACCGGATCTACTCTCTTTGCAAGAAAACCTACACCCGTTCTTCCTATCATCGCAGATACACCATATATCATAAACAGGGTTGTTGCATGGTCTCTTGAAATATGTGCATTATCAACCAAGCTTGATGGGAAGTACATCAACACGATAAACATTCCAGTCTGTAAGAAAAACCCACCAGCATATATTCCGAGTGCAACAGGGTCTTTGAGTAAGTTGAGGTCAATTATTTTGTTTAGTGGTTTGTATTGACCACGAGGTTTTAGGAGGATAGCTGATGTAAGAGTAAATACAAGAAACAATATTCCATATATTCTGAATGACCATTCAATGTTTAACGAAGAAATTATTTTGTTTGTTATAGGAATCAATATCAATCCACCCAAGTTACCACTTGAGGCAAAAAGACCCATTGCCAAACTCCTGTGTTTATCAAACCATAGCGATGTTATTGAAATAATAACATTCACAATAAGCGACGAACCAAACCCAAAAATTAAACCTTGAGTCAATACCAACTGCCAAATTTTTTTTGAGAATGAAGCCAATATCAATCCTAAAAATGCTATGAATGAACCAAGTAGGTTTGTGTTTCTCACACCGATCCATCTAATCAGTTTGCTTGCAAATATTCCTCCAGAAAGCAGCACTGTAACAGAACACGTCCCAATCCAAGCTATACTCTCTGCTGGCTCATCGGCAAACATCTCCTTTAGATAATATGTTTGATAAACACCAAAAGCGGAAATGCTACCAAAGGTAAAAATAGAGCTAATTGAAGCACAAATCAGGATCACCCAAGCATATCCTTTGTCTTGTGGAGGAATAGGTTTAGTTTCAAGAGCTTGACTTTCATGCTTGGTATCTTGTGTGGTTGAATTTATAGACATAAAAGTGAGTTTTAGTTTATGCTTTTGTTATCTATCGAGATAAATATTTTTAATTGGGAAAAGGTATGGAGTTTTTTTTTTTGATAAATGAAAAATTCCAACATGTATTTTGTTAGTTGCTTACTCAGGTTTTTTTGAGAGCAGTTTTGTCTTTACTAAATTCCAAGAATTTTTTTCGGATCACATTTCATCAAATCCCATCGATAAAATTTTTGTTCCGTTTTAAGCCAGTTATGTTCTAGTTTTTTTTTTTCACTTTTGATTCCAAGATTTTCTAAATAAAACAAGATTTTTATTATTTTACATTAAAATTGTATAGACTAAGGATTCTATTCAACATTTTAAAGTAAAAGCTAATTATTTTCCAATGATTGAATTTAAAAATAGCGGCATTGTCTGATATATTAAATTAATTATATTTTAGCAAGTGGAATAGCAAAAAGGATGTGAAAATAGTAATACTCATTTCGGCATTTCAAAAAAACTAAAAACTCTTGTTATTTAACCATCTGTTTATCATATCCAAAGAAGCTTCTGGTTGATCATATGGAACCATATGTCCAGCTTCAAAAACTCGCAAGAATGTGAATGGGCCAAAAGTTCTGTGCTCACCAGAACTCACACTCTTTGAACTAGCAGCATTGTACGATTCCCAAGTAAGATCTGGCGTATTATTAATTTTGTCCTTTCCTGACCAAGGAAGATTCAAAACCCACGCCTTGTTTCCATACCAATTACAAATCCAATCTGCATCGCCAGCATACACCAGAACTCGGACACCACTTTCGAGTAATCTAGGTATCTCGTGCATGTAGGGCTTCATCCAGTCACCGTTGAGCAAGAACCCCCGTTGGACTTCTTGGGAACATAATTCGAATGTATCTGTATCGCTACCAAGTTCCTTGATGACTTCAGGCCGGTTCAAATATGTGTACAATGAGCCAAGTATGGGGTAGCAAAGGGTTTTGCCTTCGCATTTTAACCTTACATCATATGGGTTTAAGCCTACTATATTGTATGGCGTCATCATGTTATTGTTACAATAAATAGTTGAGGGGAGACAAGCAAGTGTGTTGTTGTACTTGTAGCATGCGTTTATGAATGTTGAGCAAGTCGAGTAGAAGCTATCAATTTTATCACATTCTTGTTGGGAGAGAACAGGAGGATATGACGAGTTACATGCCATCTTTCCATAATATTTGCTAGGAAAAAAAAAGAATTAGATCAAAAGTAAATAAATTTTTGAATACTTACTATTGTTCAAGAACATCAACCAATCCGTTTCCTATACCAATACTTTCTAAAGGTAGTTGTTTGAGTATGGAATCTTCACGTTTATTCTTGTTTGCAATTTTTTCATTGTTGTCCATGATGGCTTTGGCCACTGCTGGGACGTAATGTCCACCATAACTCTCACCAAATACATGCAGTTTGCCACTGCTATAATCAGGGAAAAGGTGCGTGAAGAGCTGCAAGAAAGCAAAAACATCTTCACCAGCAGTAAATGAATCGAAAGCGTCAGAACCATGTGAGAATCCAACGTTTAGTGGTTGGTCAAGGAAAATTACATGGGCATCGTCGTTCCATGAGTAATTGTTTGGAATGGTATCGTTTCCATGTTCATTAACTCTGCATGGCCCAAGTTCAGTAAAAAGACCTAAAAGTGAACTACACCCAGGTCCACCATTAAGCCAAAGAAGAAGTGGTGCATCTTTCCTTTTTGATTTTGCTTCAAAGAACCAAAAAAAGAAGTGTTTGTTGTCACCAATATCAAGATATCCTGAATATGTTTTATCGTTGTTTGAAACACACAACTTTGGCTCTTTAGCTCTCAACTTGTAGTTTCCAAGTTCGGGTATAGATACAGATTTTGGCCAAACACTACTATTAGCATTGTATTTCCTGGATACCTGTTGTTGATTGAAAAGAGATGTGTGGTTAAAGTTAAAGTCTGGTGGCAACAAAAAGAGATCGAAGGGTGAACTGCCAAAAAACGGTTTTTCGTTGGAAGAACATACGCTTGTTGAAGAAACAAAAAGGAAAGAAAGAGTAGCAGAATTGAAATGTTTCCAAAGCATTAAAAAGAATAAAAAATAAAGTAGAGAAAGAAAGGTTCGTCTTAAGTTGTAGATTCCCAATAAAGGTTATTTTGACAGATCTTGGTTTTTTGAATGAAATATCTAAAATATTTTCTGCCAATAGAATTAATCCATAGGATTGAAAATAATAAAATCGCAGTTTTTATTGGCACAGATAAAAATTATATTTTTTGTTCAAAAAAATCAAAACTGGCAAAATAATGTTTCTGGAAATATAAGGGTTAATTTAATAAACATTTGAAAAGTTAATGGCCAACCCCTGTTGAAAATTCCCTGATAAACTCGACCTAAATTTGAAAATATCTTCTGCTTGACATGGACCAAATCAAGTTCAGTTCATGTTATAAAGATCAGTAAAGAAGCAAAATCAACATCTTGTAACTTTTAAAATCAAATCGATCATAGCATGTTGATGTTTTGAAAAGTTGCTTCCAGAGTACCAACTTGATGAAAAAAGAAACATTGAATTTTTGTTTGGTTTTTTAAATATTTTTGTAGAGGTCTAATTTATGCCGTTTAACCCTTGCCCTTACAAAAAAAAACCAAGAACCTTCACAATGTGTAATTAAAATGACCCCACCAAATTGCCCCTTTTTTGTAAAAGTTTAGCCCAAAAATGTATTTCAAAACTACACAAAGAACATTTATTGGTCTATCTATCAAAACTTTCCAAAAGTATTCTTGCTGTTAATTTTCGCCCTTTCAATTTTTCTTTTACCCTCAGAGTCCTAATAGGTACAACATCGAACTGGGAGGAAACCACAAGGAAAATCTGCGTTAAAAAGCTTCTTTTGGTTGGGGTATAACAGGAACTAAAGGCTTTTGATTTTTTTAACAATAATCCATACAAAATATGCAAATTGGACTTGTATTCCTCACAGACATGTTCAATTACCATACCTTGTACTGATTAGGGCTAAAAGAAACAGTTAAATTAAATCTTTTTATAAACATTTTTTAGAGATTCAAAGTGTTGCAGAGCTCAAACTAGAACCTCCAACTGAACTCGGAATATAATGGGAACCAAACATGGATAGAATACATATATTCGATTAAAAATGTGTATATTAAAATCCAAAAAAGTCATATTTTCGAGGTTCTTTAAAATTTAGAGTATTTTTAATATTTAACCAAATCTTATTACAGTTTCATGTGTATGGTTTTGGAAAATTAGCAGTTATAATATTTCTATGAATTTTTCTAAAACATTTGTTTACTTTAAAAAAGGATTGCATTGATATTTTGGTGTTGAAAATAGATGGTTCTGGTTTTAGCTCTTTTTCAAGATCCTTAGAATAGTTTATAAGTACCCTGAATTAAAATTGCTCTCGGAATATAGAATCCAAACAAGTCCAGTGAGAATTTTATTACTGAAAATAAAATCCTAGCAAGGTGGTAGTTTTGATCAACTAATACTTCACAGGAATGTAACATAAGAACCTTAAAGTTTTTTTAACCACTCTAGTCTTCGTTGAGCAAAGATCCTATTCTCATGGCATTATTTCTTTCTCTCTCCGACTTTTGTCCATTTTGAAAAGCATTGATCGGCTGTAGAGATGGTTCTTTCAATTTTTGGGTTTCTGTAGTTTCGTGTGGTTTTGGATTAATTTTGTGAATTTCTCTATTCACCATCAAAACTGATGGGTTGAAAACAGGAGGTTTTTCATAAAAAAGATCTAAATCATAGAAATTGAAAAAAATATCAGTTTGTAACTTTCACAATTTAAATATATAATCTAGAAAGCATAAATACAAAAAGTAAGATTATGATATATTGGAACTTGCCTTCTATTTCAAAAGCAATATCAAATACAATTGATTTTTTGATTTGAAAATTACTTGTGAGATCCAGTATAGTTCTATTTATTATAGATATATATCCGTCATTTAACTCTGTTTCCTGCTTGTCTTTATAATTTGGGCTTTTATTGAACTCATTAACGGCAGTGACATACAGCCTAAATTTTTTATGATGTTAGTATGTTGATTTAATGAAAGGTGAACTTACTCATTATAGATAGTTTTATCAGCTGAAAAAATTTCACCTAGATATTCTCCAATATCAAGAGTTGAAAAATTTGCTTTTCCACAACAATGTGAATGGAAAAATGATCCAAATTTTGGAATAACCCAAGGTTCCAGATCGTTTTCTGATATCCCAAAAGGTTTCATACGATTCATTAGATGTTCATATTTCTTGTTTTCCTCGCCAGCTTTTGTTTTTATATCTGTGATGTAATTGACAAAAACAAGAAAAGAGGAAACCATATCAGTATGTTTTTCAAATGATTTGTAAACTGATACTATCCTGTTGAAGTAGTCTGTATATTTTTCCTTTAAGCTTGGATCTCGAATGAAAAAAAAGTTGGTTAAACATAACAATGAATTCAATGACCAAGAAATATGTGGGAATTTCTGATACTCAGTTGGGACATTTTTTTCATACCATTCCAGAAGTTCCATTTGTTTAATACTAGCATAAACACATTGCTGTTTTGCTGCTTTTACTCTTTCGGGGCGGATCTTTATATCAAAGTCTCTGACCAGTTCAGACTGATACAAGTATATAAACATACTGTAATAGATATATCTTACAAGGTGGTTTGTTATATGACTTTCGGTTTCTAATAGTAGTTGTACGGTTCCTTCATACTCTATATAGTCGTCTTTTATTGGAGGAAAACCAATACCAAGTGTTTCGTCAATTTTTTCTTTCAATCTGTATAGTTGATTGATATATAGAACAAGTCTCATGTTTGCCCCATCTTCATCAAAACGATCTTTTCTCCATCTTTTTGTAACAAAAGAAACAATATTTTTGTGTAAGCAAAAAGTATTAACAATCAAGTAATGACAGTCTTTGGGGTTATTTTCATCTGATGAATCATTAGCAATGTCATTCAGTAATCTGAGTTCTTTATCATCACATCCCTCAAAACTTCCACCATATCTGTATTTAAAATCTTTCTTTGGGAGATCTACAACAATATCCCTTTGTTCAAATGTTATAAAATTCCCATTGAATATATAATAACATGTGATTTGGCTATAATATGTCCACCAAACTCTTCTTCTGAACTCCATGTCATCTTCATTATATCCACACTTGTATTTTACCAAGTTTTTGTTGATATCTAGTTGATATAACCTAGTTTTCTTTACAGACCTAAAGTGTGAATTTGTTGAGATATATAAACATATTATATATAAGTATAAAGGTGCTTACATTTCAGCAATATCTAAATCATACAGATATAAAATAATTTAGAAACAAGTTTATGAAAATCAAAATATAAATCTTTACCAAAGACTTGAGCAATAGTTTTTTTATCTGATACTCCATAGGCATATTCAATAATAAATACACTGGCCCAAATAATAAGAGGATCAGATATTTCGGTTTCCGTTTTCATTAGTTCAATGGATTTACTGGCATAATTAGCTTCTAATTTCTTATTTTCTTGAGTTCTATGAGGAGAAATGAATTTGGTTCCAGCAGCCAGTACGGCAAAAATAAAATAACAAGGATATTTTTTGTTTGTGAGTTTGTCTATAAATTCTGGGAGACGCATGGGAATCACAGACGCTGAAAAAGCATTAGGAAGAATTAAGGATAGTTCTTTCAGTTTATCTCTATTTGGGATTGGTAAACCGTGTATTGTACCTATAAAAAGTTAAAGATTAGTAAAAATAAAAAACACTTTAATAGATTTTACCATGAAAGAAACTGTTTGATGAACTTGGTTGATTTGAAGTCATGTTTGAAAAATGAGAGAAAGGGAGTTTAAAGAAAAGGGGAAATGGTCCTTGTTTATCATTTGAATAAACACCCGGACCTAAAATGGGATTTTTTAATTCGGAAATACTTTCGGACAAAATATTTATTTTAAAATCATAGTACTTTATTGGCCCAAATATGACCACTAATCTACAATAAAATTAATTTACCCAGTGATGAATAGGGAGCATCTAGTGAGAGAGTGTGGTTGGATGATGGGTCACTCATGTGATTTTTAGGACATTAATTTGCTTTTACTTTTTATTTACAGATGAGCTTTTCATAAGTCCACATTTTGAACAATGTTTGTACTTACAAACTGAAGAATGAACGAATAATAAAATTGATTAAAAATTTTAGATCCTATAATATGCGTGATTAAATCAAATGATCTGAGCCTATAATTTGTGGACTTGGCCCATTTTTGTATCGACTATTTATGACTATTGGTGGTCAATAAGCTGACTCTGCAAGTAAAAAAACTAGATTGTAAGTTGGATTTTGTCACCTTCTTGAACGCAAGTTTGTTTTGGACTTTGTGGTAGCAAATAGAAACAAGAAGGAATACATTGAGAGTTTGTAAAATGCTCTTGTTACCAATAAAGAATACCAGTAGTTTAGTACTTGATGACTTTAACTTGTTTCGACTTTTGAAGTGTCTAGTATGATTTGGTTGGACTATCAACCTTTGAAAATCGTACAACACCACAAAACAACCCAACAAAAATACTCGCATTTGAGTCATGTTTATCAAAAAAAACAAAATTTGAATGATTTTTATTTTCCGAAATAGTGAAATATATAACCAAGATTACACAAACAGAAAGGCATTTCATAGGACATTACTACATCTAGCACTATTTTTTTGGCCCACAAAGTAGGTCCATTGATTAAAGATAGTCATTCAAAGCCAATAAACAAAAAATTAAAAACAATAAAAAATGTCTCCAAAATCGTATTAATGACGCATCATTTTACTCCACTCCTCATCCTCATCCTCTTCACTTTCTACTCTCTTAATAAAGCTATGAGAGTTATAACTGGTACTGGGGATACTAAATGAAGTACTCGGGTTGCTTTGATTGTTTACTGGGTTAGTAAGAATGTCATCCACAATTCTACTTGAATAGACATCAACCAAGTGTTGGTAAAGAAAACTATGTATAGTATTTGGCTGAAGTTTTTTCAAAGCCTGAGAATACTCGTTGTATAGCTCATAATTTCTTTTATAAGACCCTTTCGTATTCGTATTTTTTGAAGTTGGAATATCAGAAGAAGAATCTTCAGAATCAGTAAAGAAATATTGATATCCTTGACCAGGACTTAAATTCTCACTGGTATCCCCTGTTCTAGAATTCAAAGTCTCATTGTATGTAGAAATTTTCGATTCATCAACATCCAAATATTCATTGATTTTTAGTGTAGAGAATGAATTTTCAAAACAGCATGTTATAGAAAAATACGATGCATGTTTTGGAATAAGCCATGGATTCACATCCGATTCATCGATGGAAAACTTTTTCATTTCATGAAATAGCATACTATATTTTTTGTTTTCTGTGTGTGATTTTCCTATTAGTTTTGATATTCGATTCAAATAGAGTGGATATGCAACAAATAGGTTGAATTTGTTGCCCAGTTTTTTATGTTCATTTTTCAACACCTTCAACTTTAATGTAACGTCAAATTTTCTATTGTTTGGATTAATCCCCATCAAATTCAAACATACTACTCCACTCAAGAGTGTCCAGTATGATGCATAATTTTCACTGTAATTTGGAGGTAAAACTTCGTTGAGATTATGTAGCAAGTCTATTTGTTTTTCTGCACATTCTGTAATTATATTTTTTGCAGAAACTACTCTTCC
>MBFT01000071.1:67292-77635 GCA_003086725.1 Furculomyces boomerangus | reverse complement strand
TATTTGGCTGAAGTTTTTTCAAAGCCTGAGAATACTCGTTGTATAGCTCATAATTTCTTTTATAAGATTCTTTCATATTCGTATTTTTTGAAGTTGGAATATCAGAAGAAGAATCTTCAGAATCAGTAAAGAAATATTGATATCCTTGACCAGGACTTAAATTCTCACTGGTATCCTCTGTTCTAGAATTCAAAGTCTCATATGTAGAAATTTTGGATTCATCAAAATCCAAATATTCATTGATTTTTAGTGTAGAGAATGAATTTTCAAAACAACATGTTATAGAAAAATACGATGCATGTTTTGGAATAAGCCATGGATTCACATCCGATTCATCGATGGAAAACTTTTTCATTTCATGAAATAGCATACTATATTTTTTGTTTTCTGTGTGTGATTTTCCTATTAGTTTTGATATTCGATTCAAATAGAGTGGATATGCAACAAATAGGTTGAATTTGTTGCCCAGTTTTTTATGTTCATTTTTCAACACCTTCAACTTTAATGTAACGTCAAATTTTCTATTGTTTGGATTAATCCCCATCAAATTCAAACATACTACTCCACTCAAGAGTGTCCAGTATGATGCATAATTTTCACTGTAATTTGGAGGTAAAACTTCGTTGAGATTATGTAGCAAGTCTATTTGTTTTTCTGCACATTCTGTAATTATATTTTTTGCAGAAACTACTCTTCCAGGATGCATATACCTTCCCTTCATTCTCACCATTTCGCTTTGGTAGAGAACAATTTTCATAGAGTTGTGCATTTGATTGAATATATAGTTTAACATCTGAATTTCCATATCTATACCCATTCTAAGAGTATTTTCATACTTTTCATGTACTTCTTTGATTTTTTCAAAGTTTACTGAGTTTGGAATGACCATATTGTCTCTGTAATTGTTTAGGTTTTGAATGAGCCTTATAAGTTGGCCATTGTCATCATCTGGGTCATAAACCTTTTTAATCCATCTTCTCCGTGCAAAAAGAATTACTTTGCCATGGAGATATAATGTTTTTGTCAATTCTTTGTGTTTTTCTTTTGGATGTTGACTAATGTCCAAATTATTTGCAATATGATTCCAAAGCACCAATTCTGGATGTCCCTCTTTGCACTCACCTCCATACCTCCAGAAAAAATCATTTTTAGGGAGGTTTACTACAATATCCCGATCTTGAATAGTAGGGAATGAGCCTGCAAATGACATATTCCCTCTGTCAAACGCGTAAAAGCTCCAGAAAACTCTCCTTCTGAACTCAAGTTCTTCTTCAGTATATTTTATTCTTACTATTATCTTTCGGAAATCGAGTTGATATATCTTGGATACTCTGACAGATCTATAAAATTATAACATATATGTATATCTTTACGGGATTATTGGTTTTAACTTACGATGACGCCATCACTATTTTTAATAAATTTTAGAAAATAGAAAATTAGGGTTAGCATTTTATTAAAAGTTTCATTATTTAAAGGATGACTTACTGAATAGTGTATTGTTGATTGGGTGGTTATTTACATGGTCAAAACGAGCTAATAGTATTACACATGCCCACAGATAAAGGGGGTTTTTAATGTCTGTTTCTTGCTTTAAAAGCTTGAAAGATTTTATTTCATATTCAGATGCAAGATTCTTTTCCTTGTCAGTTAAAATATCTTTACACAATCCATGTCCCAGAGCAAGTATAGAAAAGTAAAAGAAATCAGGATACAACCTGTTTTTCATTTTGTGATAGAGCTCGGGTATTCTAACGGGCATCATAGTTGTAGGGAAGGATATCGGAAGAGCAAATATCATTTTTTCCAAGAGTTCATTTGTTGGTAGAGGAATTTCATTACCACCTAAAAAAATTTTTAGATTGCGTTAGTGTTTAAGAAAATTTAAAAGAATAGTGTATTACTTATTTTTGGTTTTTTGAAAGGATTTTGTTGTCCCTTGGTATTTCTCTCCATTCTTGGTTTGCGGGAAATAGATTCAAAAAGTCCAATGTGGAAAGGGGTTTGGTTTATATAGTTTTGAAATCAGCTGAGAGTTTAAGCAAGCTTTGGTTGTTTCTAATGGAGAATAGTGATCTGTTCAATTATAAATCCTCGGCAATAAAATCAAACGAAATTTTTTTTTCTTTTTTCAGTTCAAAACACAAACAGTCATCAAATTCAACTACTAATAAACTAGAACCAACCAGAAAGAACTATTCACATTTCTCCAAAAGTATCTCTTTGGCCCACTGCAATAACCTACACAGTTAATATAAGAATTTCCTATATTTCAGAAGTTTGCAATTCAATCTCTACACCCTTCCTTTTCACATCTTTATATTACTTTATAGATCTCAGTTAAAATGAAATATTTTTATCCCCACCAAACAATCTAGTAAAATAGCCACAATAGATACTTTGGATTTATCTATTTCCACACCCTAATATTATTGACTTAAAAATACCACATGAATATCAACCAAGTAAACTGGTATTTATCCTAATATAAATCCTACAACAATGTTTTATTGGTTATCAATTATATAAAATAGTTGATAAATCTAAAAAAAATATGACCAATTATAACTCAACAAACTCTATTCAACATTGTAATTTCTTCCTTTCTTCATCTCGCATTTCATCTTTTTCTAGAAATATAATGGATAAAATATCAAGCTACGAAATCATTTCAAAAATATTCATTCTTTCACAAAATCCCGAAATTCGTTTAGCATCTCGTAGTTTTCATGAAATCTCTACATTGAATTCTATTCGTGCCAAATTTTTACTTTTTAAATTCGGAAAAGAAAAAGTTCTTCAAATTACAAAAGATGACTTTATTCATTACCCCAATCTGTTTGAGAAAGAAGAATTGGTACAACATCTTTTAGAAAATGGTGTAAAACCAACTTTGGAGTCAAGACAGAACCTATTCAAGATTTCAATTAAAAGAGGATGGAACAAAGTTGTCGATTGTTTATTGAATATTTTTTATGAAACTACGGCAGATGAATTTGAAACTGGTATTGAAAAAAGAAATACTGAAAGCGATGAAAGCTATCAAAGCGATGAAGATATATTGGTAGAGATTGAACCAGGAATGAAATACTATATTCCAGCAATAAACATTAATGACGATGGAGAAATATTTAGATTAGCTGTATCATGTAAACAAGTAGATATCATCAAAAAACTTTTGTTTGCTCATAAAATAAAACCAAAATTGAATTGTGATGAATCAAAAACGAAAATACTATATCATCCCCAAGTATGGATGGAATATCTTGATACACAAAGTTTGTGTGATATTTTTGAACAAGAAGATGGCTTGGAACTTTTAAAATTGTTTTTTGTAAATGGATTCAAGGATTACTCTGTCAATGGTTTTATATTTTCTGAATTCTGTTCAAGAGGAAACATGAAGTTTGTCAAGTTTCTGGTTGAAAATGGTGCAGATATAAACGATAGTGATTTTAAATCACTGGAACTTGCTGTCAAAAATAATCATTTTGATATAGCTAAATATCTCATTCAAAGGGGTGCAAACGCTAGTGGATGTAAAGATTTAGAATCTTTTCTATCTAGTCAAAATGATATTTTGAGTTCAGGAATAGGAAACTCTCCATCCAAAAAGAAAATGAGAACTGGTAAAGAAAATAAATATACCCTACAGGAAGCCAGTTCAAATGGACACTTGAACATTGTAAAAGATCTTGTAGAGAATGGTGTTGACATTCATGAAAATAATGAAATCGCTTTGAAAGAAGCTTCAGAAAATGGACACTTGGATATTGTTAAATATTTAATAGAAAAAGGAGCAGATATTCATGCAGATCAAGACTGGGCATTAGGAATGGCTAGCAAAAGTGGATATCTAGATATTGTGAAATATCTAGTTGAAAAAGAAGCAAATATTCAAGCTAGAAAAAATTTTGGTTTGGGAGTTGCGTGTATATATGAACGTTTGGATATTGTGAGATATCTTCTCGAAAATGGAGCTGATCTCAAAGCCGAAATTTATTGGAATAAGATATTTGAAGAAAAAAATACTCACCTTGATGTTGTGAACCATTTGGTTGAAAGGGGATTGGAATTTTATTATAGAGGGTTGTCTTTATTAAATACTGTGTGTTCAGTAGGAAATCTAGGTTATGTAAAATATCTTGTTGAGAATGGAGCCGATATTCTATCTGAGAATAGTAATCCTTTAAAATGGGCCAGTTGGAAGGGACATTTGGAAGTTGTAAAATATTTAATTGAGAATGGGGTTGATGTTCATGGGAATGATGATGATGCTTTGAGATTGACTAGTGAGAAAGGATATTTGGACGTCGTGAAATATCTAGTTGAAAGTGGAGCTGATATTCATGCAAATGATGATTGTTCTTTGATTTTGGCTAGTGAAAATGGACATCTGGATGTTGTAAAATACCTTGTTGAAAACGGAGCCAGTGTTAATGCAGATGATGATTGTTCTTTGGCTTTGTCTAGTCAAAATGGACATCTAGAAGTAGTTAAATATTTGGTAGAAAACGGAGCTGATATCAATGTGGATGACGATGGTTCTTTGATTCTGGCTACCGAATATGGGCAACTGGAAGTTTTTAAATATCTATATGAAAATGGAACTAATGCCAGTACAGATAGTGGAACGCTTTTGAGACGAGCTACCGAATATGGGAGACTGGATATTGTTAAGTATCTTCTTCAAAATGGAGCTGATATTAGTGAGATCCATGATTCCACCCTGGTCTCTGCTGCTCAAAGTGGGCACCAGGAAGTTGTTAATTATCTTCAAAGTGTGAGAGCTTTAAATCCGGCGGATACATCTTCTACTAAACTATAGTATGAATTGTAATAAATCTTTTTTTGAATACTACATACGTTCCAAAATAATTTACAAATGTTACTATTACAACTTTTTATTAAAATTATTCTGGTTACACGATGTTTCTTCCAAACCATTTTCCCCAAACCTTTTTCTTTCAATGTGTTGTTTACCAATAAAAATTTTCTGGTCGATTTTTTGTCAAAAAGAAAAATTAATATCCAGTTGAAATTGGCATTAATTTTTTTGCGATGATTTATGTAGAAAAAAGAAAAATTCTATTGGAGGATATGTTTAAAATCGAAAATTTATCTGCTTTAATTTTTTTGGGAGATTTCATGTTTTAAATTGTCACTTATTTCTGCACTGATGTAGTATTCAAAAAGATCATCTGTATTACAAAAACAGATAAAAGTTCTTAATTTTCCTCTCAAATCTATGTGTTTGCTAGAGATTATTGGTTGTTGAATATCTCGCATATTTTTAATGATGAAAAAATTATATTTGATAGATATAGACGATTGGCTCTATATTTTTATTAATTTTATGGTGCTTTTCAATTTTTTCCTTTGGCTGGTTTTATATTTGCAATTTCCTTTTTAGTATTTTTATTGTCTAATAAGAATTTTTTGGTCCAATGAATGCAGCTTACACTATCTTGTAGCTAATAACCAATTCCAATGTAGTGTGTTATGTAAGGTTGAAATCTCGTGTTAATAACTTGTTTAACTATTTGTCAGCTGAAAGGTAAACTGTCCAACACAGATTGACTGAAATGTACCAAAGTTTAAAATTTTGGGCTTTTATAAAATGTTTTTAGTTGGTATATAAAACCCTTTGTAGAAAGTTCGTCTTTCTTTTCAATTCTTAGCAAGATGAAGGCTTTTGGAATATCTATTGATGGAATAACCGTTAATCGGAAAGCAACTAGAATAACCATTTTATTAGCTTTGGTTTTCACATTTCTGCTGTTTTTAACACTGAACACCCAAAATTTATCCAACAGTCATAGTTTCAAAAAAAATTCAAAATTTCCAGATTTTTTGGAAGACCAATCTGATATGGACTTTTCAAACTTGCGTCAACTCGACAGTTTAGAATTCAATAAGTTGACATATCACGATATAGATCGAAATTCGGATACAGTATTTATTCCAAGAAACAAGAAACTAGACCTGGGAGAAATATTTGATGACTATCTTGTAATAGTTCCACTTGCAAAATCAGAGAGTATAACTTGGCTGAGAAACCTTTATAGTGATTTCAACTTCAAAATAATGTGTGATGTGGATGATTTGAGGCCAGGGTGTGATATAAGGTCAAAATATCATTACACTTACGATATGCTTCCTTTAAAAACTTTTGATATGATGAAAATACTATGTAACACAAGGGATAGATACAAAGCAATTATAAAGTTGGACTTTGATATATTCTTAAACAAGCACTATTTTTACAGCATCGTAAAATTTCTCATAAAAAACAGCTCAAGAAAAATATATTTTGGAGATCCCATGTCAAAAAACAGTGATAAATCCAGTGTTTGTATGAACGGCAAAATCTATGCGTTTACAAATCCAATCTTAAAAGATTTTTGTAGTTGTAATATCAAAAGACCAACTACTGGTGGGATGGAAGATTTCTGGTTTGGAAACAAAATGACAGAATGTATCAATTCCAAAAATTACAGAAATTATAAAGACAGGCTATTTGTATTATACAGCAAAGAACATCATATCTACCACAAACTTTTCAAAAACAACGACATCAAACTCACTATAGGAAGCAGAGCCTAATAATGACATCCTCTACACGTTCATTTCAATTAAACAGTGCTGGAGTTTGAATATTATACTTTCAATCGTTCCTTTGGTTTGATTTAAAACTTTTATCATGTTTGTACAATTAATAAATAATATCAAAAACATTTATAAATGAAAATAATAGAGTAAAAAATTCTCAAGTTGCTTTAAAATCTTGATGATAACAACTATGGTTTTTGTTTGACACGACGTTTGAGCATTTTCCATTCACCACTGACTATATTCATTTGGAAAAGTACCTGTTCAACAACAACTCTGTTACTTTTAGAGCTCTTTGTATTCTCAACTTCATTCCTTCGAAGAACAATATCTAAAACTGGGTTTTCCGCATTGATTCCCTCAACATTTATTTCACGACCGCTTAAAAAGTTCAATATCGTTTGTTTCTCGCTATCAGTTACAACATTTGCGTTACCAAATATCGCATTAATAGTCTCAGGATCTGGTTCCACATAATTTTCTTGAGCATTTTGTTCAGGTTGTACTTCCGCTTGATCATTAATCCCTAAATATAATTTTTACAAATTTTAGGTTACAAATTAAATCAAATAAAAAATATGATTGAATTATTCTCGATCTTACCTGTGTTATCTTGCCCTGTTTCGGAATCTGGTTCAGACTTCATCTCGTTGATAAGATCTTCTAGTGGGTTTTCATTTCTACGGGCACGTTTAGTGGTAGATCTTGCTTCACGCTGCTTTTCGGCTGAAGATGATGACGATGCAGATAGAGAAGTAGAAATATGAGGTACATGAGATGGTGATCCTGAAACCGATTGTCTGTTAGATATTGGTGAACCCTTTCTTTTGGTTCCAGCTTTGGTAGCTTCTTCGCCCCATCCATCTTCAAGTTCGTTCATACCTTGTTCTTTAATTTTTGATTTTAATTTCGCTTCTAGTGGTTCGTCAGATTCATCATTACTGCTATAGTTTTTCTCATCCTCAACTTCAGACCCAGATCCTTGGTTTCTATCAGCACTCTTTCTCCTTTCTGCAGCTTGTTTTCTCTTGATTTTCCTTGCCTCACGTTCTTCAACTACTTTGTCACGCTGTTCTTTGATAGCAGCCTCACGTTCGTTCATCAATACTGCAGTATCATTTATAGGAACAAACCTAATCTTACTTGGCCTATTGAGCCCAGTTGGTTGAGTATCTCCACCTTGAAGATTAACATTATTGGATCCACCCGGACTTAAGACATCTAAAATTATAATTATTATTAGTATATATTATTTTAGGATAAATTATAATAGCAGACTCTTCGAATGATGGTATTAATACAAAACATCATCCATTAACATGAAATAAAATGTTGAAGTCATTCAGAAAATCAGTAAATTAATTTAAGATTTGTTACCTTCTGTACTTGTTCTACGCCAACTTTGTGTTGCACCCGAACCACCACCAATAGAAGGAAGTACTGGATTTGAAGATAGTGGTGGCTTTTTTTTATTTGTCATAAGGCCAAGTTTATTCTTTGGTTGAATTGTTGGCCGAACTTGGCCTGGTCGAGGTCTTGCATGCAACATAGCAGAAGCCGCACCAAACCCAGTAACAGGAGAAGCATGTGATACTCCAACACCAACATTAGGATTCATTCCTGTGGTAACGTTGCTAACTGAATTTCCAGAGAAAGGTCCAGATCTTGATGCACTTGTTAGTGTGCTTGTAATGGCACCGCTTCCGCCAAGTGATGGACTAAGCTGATTTGATTCTGGAGAATAAGGTTTATTAGCTTGATTAGATTGAATTCCTTCAGGTCTAGTTGAAATTTGTGGTGGAAATCCAGAGGTTTGATTTATTGGAGATTTAATCTTCATACCTGTTGGGAGGTTCCTATAACCACCAGGCCTTACTGCCCCCATTCGGCCAAACATTCTACTTCCCATAGCAGCATCTGATGCTTTTTTCAAAAGCTCAAGTCGATTGGTGTGATTAATGGCAGATTCTGGCTTTATATTTATTTTGAGTCCCCAGTTGTCTGTTTGTGAATCATGAGAGTGATTACTTTCAGGTGTATCTATTCCCAAACCTCCTTGATTACTATCGGGGTTGTTATTTTGAGTATCTACAGGGTATAATACGTTAACATTAGCTGTGCTGTGGTTTAGGTTCTCAACAGTGAGACCCTTGTAACTTCCAATGGTCATCTTTGGTGCCAAAATTTTTTTGGCTTTGGTTCCCAAGTAGCACCACTCCCGGGGAATAAACCTAAATGGTGATTGTTTCGCTATAATTTTATGTCGTAAAATGTTAAACTCTTAATAAAAACAAATAAAGAATTTTTATGTCAGTTTCTAAAATGTTTTAGGTGAATTGGCAATATCAAGTTAAAAACTTGAAGATGCAACAACTAAATATTATAAAAACTAAATTACCTATATTTACTAGTCTATCAATTGCCTCTGATAGTTTTTGTTTATGAATATCTTTAATTTCATTTTCAGTTGGCATATTGGTAAGCCCAAGCATTTTCCCATCAAGTCCAACATTTCCAATCATTTGGCCAGTGAGTTGTACCCAGTAAACAGGGTCAGAAGATGCTAGTTCCGATATTCTTCTTACATCATCTCTAACTAGTGATAGCTTACGTTCACCAAGTCCAACGAGAGAAAAAAGAATGGTTAACTTTGTTGCAGAGCTGAGAGAAGTCCAACGGTCAGCAACAATACCGAGGTTGCCTATTTGAACTAAATCGGAAGATATCATGCTAGATAATCTCCAAGGATGTATGTTGCCACCAACATTGACAGAAGATTCGCGTTCATCATGGTCTGCACCTGTAGTGGAGTTGTTAGTACCTACGCTTTCAATTGGAGGAGGACTATCAGTTGAATAACTTGGTTTATTGATTACTACGGCTTCAACGCGTTCGTATCCAAGTTTCGAACGCAAGCTGGAAATCATATATTGTGCTTTTGATTCAGATTCCATTTTCAGTTCATCAAGTTCTTGTTTTCTTGAAAGTGGAACAACAGAAGAAACTTGAGTTTCTAATTGATCTAACCAATCACCAATTTGTTCACCTTGATTTTCGATAGCGTTCATTTTCAAAACTCGGTGAGAACTAATTCTTTAGGGATATGTTTTGCAGATGAATTTAATTTTTATTCCAAGTAACGATATTCCTAATATTTCAGCAGAAGATACGTTTTGAATCTAAATAAAAAATAGTTGGATTAGTTGAGATTTATGGTTAATTAGTTGTTGATATATAAAATATGTATTGTTTGGGCAAGTATAAAAAATCAAATTATTGATCTACACTTTGATTAATAAAAATATTCAAGTTTCCTGATTGTGATATTGGCGAAATCAATCATTTTGGTTTGATAAATTGAAAAACAGTTTCAATTTGGTTTCTTTTGAAAAGTTTTCAAATCGAAATTTATTTCACGATTTTAAACTGTTAATTGTGAAAAAAATGAATCCATTGATTTTATTACATTAAAAACAGTTTCACCAATAAAGCAAATACAAGATGATTTTTGCTACTTTACGATCAAGACTGTGAATTGTAAAATGAGGAATGTGTAAAAAGATGATGGCACTAGCAAAAGAAATTTTGCAAAAAGATTACAAACAAAATTCCTACATTAAAAAACCAAGAGCTTCTGGGAACGGAGAAAAAAAATGGGTGAGTAAAGAGAATGAAAATATTTTTACCTTTTGTAATTCTGTTTCTACAGTAAAATAAAAAAGTTTGAATGC
>MBFT01000071.1:21332-60653 GCA_003086725.1 Furculomyces boomerangus | reverse complement strand
ATTTGTTTTGAAGGATCATTTCTTTGCTTTTCCTCTTTATTTTTGGATTTTCCATCTTCTTTACTCTTATCTGTGTCATCACCATTATCTCCATCCTTTGCTTCATCATCTTCATCTTTAGCCACCATTTCCTGGTCTGTGCTTCCTTTGTCGACTGACTGATTTACTTGTCTATCTGGATTTTTATCTTTTCCGGATTCATTAGGGCCATCTTCATCTTGATCTTGCCACATTTTTTCATCAACAGCAGTAGGATCTGTGATATCAACATCCCCCATTTTATCATCAATCTCTAAATCACTATCATCATTATTATTGTCGTCATTATCTTCATCAGACTCAAGATCTGCCTCTCCAATCTCCCCTTCAAAATCAGCTTCCATTTCAATAGAATCCTCATTTCTTGAGATGGGATCATTGTTTTTTTCTTGAGGCTCTTCTTTATCTTTTTGAGTAGCTCCCAAAACTTGATCTTCATTTTCAATTTCGTTTGAAACATTTTTAGCACCTTCAGTCGAGCCTTCTCCCATTCCTGCTGCATCAGTATCAAACTCACCTTCTCTTTTTCCACTACCCACACTATCATCCTCCTCCTCCTCTGATCCAACATTAGAGTGGTTCGTTAAAGCATCGTTTGAGGCTATACCTCGAGTAAATACGCTTGCCATTAGTTGAGTGAATACTCTGCCACAGTCAGAAAATTGATAATGCTGTTGAGATAGAGAATTTACTATGTGTTGTATACACCTGTGATATTGATTTATCAATGGATGAATCCGATTTTTAACCAAAAAGTCAACATAGTCAGCATATTCTTTAATATCTGGTTCGTTTGAATACTTAAGACCGTCTTTACTTTCAGTAGCATTATCATTGCTTTCATTCTTTCTGTGAGATATCCAAGCAATTTTGTTAAATAGTTCTCCTAATTCTTCACCCATTTCTTTTAACAAGTTGGACATTTGTACAACACCAAGAGAATTATACAAGGATTGGAAAAGCTCTACTCGTGATTTAACTTCATTAGAATGGAGATTCCACTCATCAACCATGGATGGTGAAGATTCTAAACCATATTCAGTGTTTCCATATATTCTATAAAAGTCAGAAAATGCTGTTGTTTTTTGATCAAATGAATCAAGGACTTTAAAAGAATTTTGCATTGATACAGTCACAGCATTTCCAAATACAGATATCTTTATGACTAATGAATTTATCATCGAGTCCAAAATTGAGTTATTTAACTGTTCTGGGTTTCTTATAGATTTGTTGGAATCTATACACAAATCAGAATTTTCCATATCTACATCTTGTTTTTCAAACAAAAGATGGTCATTAATACGTTCGGTCCCTATCAGCGCTTCGTTTACAGCAAACTGAACAGGTTGTATGAACTGTATAAATTGAGGATGTTGTATTGAAATTTCATTGATTGAGTTCTTCAATTTTGAGATAAATTCTGTTGAGAACAACAATTGCGAAACTGTCAGTGGTGGCAAACTGGTGGAATGTTTTTCATCTTCTGTAATTTTTGAGTTCTTGTTCAACCCAGAAAGTAACCCAAAGAACAAAGAGCCTGAAATCCCAACCGAAGATGCGAATGAAGAAACTTTGTAGTTTATATTTGTCAACAGTTTCTGATACGGTAATGATTCGGATAACAAGTTCTCTAGTTTTTCCATCAATTCTGCACAGTCTCTATAGCCATATTCGGATTCTATAAGATCTGAGTATTGATCATTTAGTATTGATTCTTTGCTAGCACCATATAAATCAATAGACACATTAGTTTGTGAACCATTAGCAGGATTAAAACTAATGCTCTTAGTACTTTTAGAAATAGAGTTCTTTGAAATAGTTAAAGCATCAGTTACTGTCTTAACTCCTGTTATTGACTTGAGAATAGCCTCTACAATTTTATCTATAAATGTCTTTAAAGTATCTGATTCCATAATTATGTTTCCTTCTGAGGCAATAGTTTCACTACTTTTCAGTAACAGGTTTGTTGAAATTGGAATACTGTTTTGGTTTTGGTGAACCTTAGAAACTACTGATGTTGGATAAAACAAAGAAACATAGTTATTGAGCTGTGTAACTTCTTTTAACATTTGACACACCACATTTCTTTCATCTTTAAGATACTGACTCCAATGCAAAGTCATTCCAAATAATCTATCTATTTGTTGCTGAGTAATTTCATTTCTACCAGTAACTTTTTCTGTAGATTTGTTAAAGTTGTTCAAATAATATGCAGCCCTGTGGGCTTGATGCAAATATGTCAAGTGTTCAAAGAAATCTTTATCAGATTGTACTAAAAGTGGGAACGAAGCATGCGAACTTGTCAGTATCAAATTTTCAGAATCTAGACCATCAAGTTGATGAATAGATTTTACATAATCTTCAATAGAAAAGCTGTCTAATTTTTCTATTTCGCCCGAGAGTTCATAAGGTCCTACTAATGAAGATCCTTTTTTCTCATTTGCGCTTTCATCTTTGGTAATTTTCGTGTTTGGATTAAGGCCTAGTTTTTTAAATTGTTTAATTGTATCAATCAACAATTTCTGTCGAAGCTGTTTTTGTTGAGACCAATATGATTTAATTGCTTTGTTCTGAATTTCCATAGCTTCTGCTTTTGTAATCGTAGACTCGTCATCAGAACTGGTTTCACCATCTTCCAACTGAGCGCTATCTTCCACAACCCCATCTATATCATTTTGTTCGGTTTCTAAAAGGTTAGTTTCCATTTGAACATCTTCATTATCTTCAAAAGTACTATTAGATGTGTTCACAGTATTATGGTGGTTATCATTTGTTGAAAGTTGTTCTTTTTTAGAAGATGTAACGACTTTGAGTGTACCTTTGTATTTAACAATCTTGGTACCAGTAAAAGCATCAACAAGACTTACAGCTTTTGATTTCTTAGTTTTTGATGACTTGGATTTATTTTGTTTTTTGCTTTCTGCATCTTTAAGCAATTTTTCTGCTTTATTCAAAAGCTCTGGTGGTGTTGTAAGCGATTGGAAATGTTTAACTTCCTTTGAAAGGGATTTGATATACACAACCAAACTATCAAATGTCAAATATTCGCTGCTGTTTGAAGAGTCATTATCGACTCCAAAGAGCATTTTTGAATAAATTTTTTCTAGCCTGCTAGATGAAAGAGTTCTCACAATAGAAAGCGGATTAGGAAATGGGGTGTTCCAAAAGTGTATTTTTTCAGGTATTTGGAATTTCGAAATACCAACTTTGTTATTTCTCAAGTTGTTCCACTTTTCAAATTCTAAAAACTGAGCAGCTTGCATAGGATTTGATGATGTAGATAAAGTATTGATTACTCTTGAATGTACTTTAGTAATGAGGTTTGTTGTTTCATAACTTGAAGGGTTTGTTTCCACTCTGGATATTTTCCAATTACTCAAGTTCCAGTAATTTTTCAAATACTTTATAGCCAGATCCGCACTCTTTTTTATCTTTTTAGATCTCTTACTTGAAAGCTTAGCAACTTTCTCAGAAGAATTATCAGTTTCTTTATCACCTTTCAAATGACTAATACTTGGCCACCCAAAGCCTAAACTTTGGATTTCAGTTATAAATGAATCCAAATTTTCTAAACCAGATGCTCTAGCCAATGAAGAAATATATTCAGATTTACCATCCCATAATATTGAATAGTGCTTGCAAGTGATACATCCTGAACTACAACCAGAGTTTGTAGAATAAGTAGAGAAAATATTTAAAAGGCTTTCTATAGAACCACTTTTGCTTGGAATCGAATTATCATTATTGCTGTTAGGTACTGCAAATCCATTATTAAAAGAGTCCAACGAAGCAGCTTGAATATGTGACTTTATGTGGTTTTCAATGATTTGATTCACAGGACTCATCAAATAGTCTCTCCATTTCCTTAAACATTTTGCAAGATGCAAATGAGTTCTTTTTGCGCTCAGTTTTAAAGAAATTGGATTTACATCGCTAAAAGAAGATATCTTTACATATTCCGCAAGCTCTCGACTTATAGCCAGTCTATTGTCTTTGATGGCAGTATCCAAAAATGATGAAAATTGAGAATAGTACTGAATTGAGCTTTCCAAAGTACTCAGTATACGGTCAGTGAAACTTTCATTATCTAATTTTAATTGCGGACTGGAAAGAACATTTTCTTCAACTCCAAGTAGAGATGATGCTAGTTTTATCAATTTTTTAGCTCTGTTGATAAGATGTAGCTGAGCAGAACGGTGTTTGCTGAAGGTTTTCAAAAGTTGTAAGCGACCATGGAACTCGCCTATTGCACAAGTCTGCAGTAATCTGTCTACAATTTCAATAATGCTACTGGGCTCGACATCATTTTCAGATAGTGGTAAGAGAGAAATAGCTGTATTTATATCCTCTTTTGTACATTGGTTTGTGTTTGTTAGTAATCTGACAATAGAATCATAATCAAAATGCTTTACAAGTACTAGGGCCGAAAACATATTGAACCAGTATTGGTATGATTTTTGTGATACATTCTTGAACTCTATCTTCATCAGCGTTGGCCAGCTATAGAGCTCGATCTGTCTCCACTTGACAATTTGTTTTGTGATAATATCCAGTTGCAACTGAACTGAAGTTGCCTTGCTACTATTATAATTTTCCCAGTCAGTTGCTCTTTGCAACAGAGATTCGATTCCACTAAGAAGTTTAGCAATAGGAGTATTTATAGGGAGTCTAATAATCTTTGTACATAATTTCCTGATTTGCTCTAGAACTGCATTGTCGTTGTACTCATCAAGAAGATTTTCAACCCTTACCATAAGTGGGTTTACTGTGGGATAAATAAGCTGTGCCTGAGAGTAGTTGCTACTATGATAAAAGTCGTAGAATTCATAATCTTCCAATCTATAACTGACAAGAGTAGCAACAGGATTGGTAGTATCTGTAAACCAAGAATTTCCTAGACGAAGTTGCAAACGATTGCTTTTATCATCATATGGAGTATCAGGAATATTAATGCCTGAGCTGTTCTTGATATCTTTGGTGTTTGAAGAATCAAGACTTGATTTTGAAGATATTCCACCGGATTCTAGAATTGCGTTTGTAGGTTTTTGGGCGGTTGCCTCTGCCTGTTTTCTAGAAATGCTAAGAACTTTTACCTCAGGATCATTGATTTGTTTAAGAAGAGCAGATATTTGAGTCAAGTTAAATGCTGATTGGATTTCATCAACATACTTTCTAAAGTACATAGTATCGAATGTACCATTTTTCATTTCAGGAATGTTTTCAATGATTTCATTATTTTCAATCAATGCATAGAATTTTCCACCAATTTCACTAGATAGTTGATAACCTTCACCTAACGAAGATTTTAGCAAGTAAGCAATAGAATCAACAGTATTTGTGACATTTTCATTAGGCTCAGATAACCCTGTTTCTGAAATTTCTGAATAATTGGCGTTTGTAGGACTTGCTTTGGGATTAAAGTGATCAAGAACCCACTTGTGGATAGAAAATACGCTTGATAACATTTTCGAATCCAATTCAGGAATTTCAATGTTTCCAACTTCGTCATTTTCATCATCACCGTCATTATCGTTGAGACCATTGGCGTTTTTCTTTTTGATACCTTCATTAGAATCATTCAAAATATCAAGTTCATCAATTTCAAATTCCTTTTCAAAACTTGGAAACCATTCAGAAAACTCCAAATCAGAGCGTTCAACATCTGAAATATCCTTGAGTGTATCAGATTTAACAGCCTTGGATTTTTTCTTATATAGACTATCTCTTTCAGCTTGTTGTTTTTGACGCAATTCGTCTAAATTCCTCCAAGTAGTGTAAATCTCACCAAATATACTATTCAAGAGATTCAACATTGATAGGTCCAAGCTTTTACTTATTAGTACTGATACTGAAATACGGCTCAAAATATGAACCAGATATTTGAGATAAATTGGGTTTTCACTTCCATCAAGAGAATTTGAAATTAAGCTGTTTGACCCAACAATTTCACTGTATTCCTTTCCAGCTGAAAGCTGTATTTGAATTCTAAACAACTTTAATATATATTTGACTGTATTTAGAGTTTGATCGCTTGCCAAGAAACGCAGGTTATCAATAGTATTTGTGAAAGATGTATCAGGTTCTTCTGAAAGGTCAAAACTGGTTCCAGATACTCTTCCAAAAGCATGGTTATAGAAATGATGATTTGGGGTAAAAGATTCTGGAAATATTATAAGCTCTTTTCCAATTAGTCTTAAAATTGTTTCTCTAGTTGGATTTTCAAATACAATGTTAGGATTACACATACTCGCTAAACGAACAAGGTTAAGTCTTATGCTATCAATCCTATTGTTCCAAAGAAGAACTAAATCTCTAAATCCTTCATCATACTCTTGGGATAGTTTTTCAGAACCAAGTCTCAGGCTTTTTTCTATGCTAAGAGTGGAGTCTTTAGCTTTGTTAAAGGTACGAATCATAGTGGAGAAACTACTAACGCTAACAGAATTTGATCCATTTTGGTTTTCAAAAGTGAAAAAAAGTTCATTAAGCAGATTTGAAATTCTTTCTGGATTAAGTATATTATCCATCATCTTTTTGATATCTAACCATAGGAAGCTAAATGAATATTCTTTGCTTTTGAGTTCATTGTTCGAAACAATATCAATTGAATTTTCATGATTCTTATTCATTTGGAAGCTAAGTTTATTGGAGTTTGAGGGTGATTCTAATGAACCAATTTTTCTTCTGAAAACAGCTTGACTACTCAACTTATTAGATTCCAAAATATTTTCTTTAACCATTTTGGAGTAGTGTTGTTGTAAAGACGAGTTCTCAGATGATCCATACGTGTTATTGAACACTGAAGAAATCATAAAGTTAAAGTTTTGGCTAATCATCGACTGAACACTCCATTCTAGTAGATCAAGGGTTTTTGATGCAGGATCAACAGGATTTGATGGGACTAAGGAAATTAAAACCGAAAGAGAAATTTCCACTAAAGATTTGCATATCATTGATTGACACTTGTTTACATAGAATTCATTTCTTTGATAACTATTTTTGTATAAGTAGCAATAAGAGTCAATTGCAGATAATACAGAAGCTGAAGACTTAATAAATGCCATATTTCCTAGCTGGTAAATTGTCGACAAAGCTCCTGATGAATAATGGTTTTCTTTTTGGCTATTTTCTGTTTTTACCAAATACTTGTATACTTTGGTACTGATTTCTGTGAAATCTGTAAATAGTAGTTTTAGTTTTTCTGCATTACCCCTTCTTGAATCAAAAGAAGTTTTTGTATACTGAATCAGAGTCTGGATTTTAGTTACTGTAATTAATAAATTGTTGGTTAGGCTGCTATTCCCAATCTCTTTTTTGAAAATATCATAATTATTTTTGGATACTTCAACCAAGTTTTGCTCTGATTCTATGTTTGAATAGTCGCTATAAAAAAATCTTGATCCAAACAAACCAAAATAAAGTTTCAAGTATTCGCTCAAGTAATGAGAAATGTTGATAGAAATAAATCCAAATAGTTCTTCTGAAACAGCATCAAGCTCTCTGATTTGAGCATAACTTAGATTAGGACATGAAGTATTATTTGAATAATTGACATTCTCAATCAAACGTTTACCAGACTCGTAGCTTTCAAGTAAGACCTGTTTGAAAAGTTGAGTAGAAAGCGTTGCAGTCTCTGAGAATATTGATATAGGTGAATGTTCGAATAAATGAACCAAGTAGTTGGTTGAAGGTATCCAAATGGAATTATCAATAAAGCCAGAGGTTTTAGAGTACAATGGCCATTTCCAACTATCTGTGCTTTTTGAGCAATCAATCAATATACCATCAGAAACACAATATTCTGTGGAGGGAGATGCAAAGAATCCAGTGTTAAATGCACTAACATTAATGGAAACCCCTTTTTCTATAAAGTCAGGATAATCTAAGACCCTGAAGTTGGCGTTTTCAGGAAAAGATATTGATTTATAGTTTGAAAAATTCAACAGGTTGTTATTGTAGAAGAGTATTAGTTCTGGTTCTAAAGCTAAGAACGATTGTATTTGTTGAATATTTGATTCTGTTAATTGTAAACCTGATTCTGATGTACTTTTAGCTCCTGTAGCCAAAGTGGTTTCTAGTGAGTCAGAATACCATCTAAGTTGAAGGCAGCTAAGCAAAAAATGAACCAATTTAATATCAGGTCTACTAACAGTTATTCCCTTTCTGGCGTTTTCCTCTTTTTGGACATCACTATTTGTGGTCAAATTATCAATAGAAGGTAGCAGACCACAAGAGTTCTTGATATTCATGATATCAGTATCATTATTTGCAAAGTAGTATGCCTTTGGAAGCTGTAACATATACAATAAATCAACTGAAGAAGGCATATTTTCAATTTCCTTTGCTAAAGCCAAAAGTTGATTTATCCCTCCTTCTTGAGTTATTTTTGAAGAGTTTTTGGAAATCAAACCCATCAATATCAGTATTGATGAATTCCCTACAAGATTAGCCATTTTCAACACTAACTTTGAGTTTTTTTGCCAGTCATAAAGAGGGAAAATATCAGATACTACATTCTTTGCTCTAAATTTATCCACATCAAAGCTATTATTTTCGAATTGGTATTTATCAACTGCATGTGTGAAAGAAGATAATTCAGTAACACTTGTGTTCGCTTGTGTGATATCTAACGATCTGTATCTATTGCTTAAGCCAGAACTTTGAGAAAGGCTGCCCACTCTGTTGTTTTCAATTTCTTTATAAGTATTTTCAGAAACTTGATATACACTTTCTATCTTTGTAACTAATTGTTCCAATTTGGAAATCAAATCTTCAGCATCTGGAGGGTTTTCTAAACTAGAATTATCATTTGTCTTTTGTTGTGAGCTCGAGTTTGTCAAGGTATAAAGGGTTGCCAAGGCCTGAATAATGTTGTCTGAATCTCTAGCTATAGATGAAATACGATATTTGGGCTTGGAAAACATAGATTCGCTTTTAGCAAGAGATAATAAATGTATGAATGAAGCGATGAACCGTTTTTCAAGCTGTTTCAAGTCTTCGGTAGGTAAAACAACGGCATGCTGCAATTGCCACAAGTTTCTGGTTAGCTTATTAGAACCAATATCCAAGGAGGCACTAATCTTGTAAAGTTCACTATTTAACCTGTCAATTGATTGTCTGAATTTTTGATTAGTGTTCAGTCTATTCAAGTTTAATTTTTCTAAAACTTTCAAATGTTTTTTCTCTTCATTTTGGGTGCCTATTATAGATCCTAATAGATTAGTAGAATCCAAGTTTTTATACTTTTCAAAGTGATTTAATAGAGAATCAAATGTTGTTGAAATCTGTTCTACAGCAGCAGACAATCTTCCGAGGTCAATAGGTTCAGAACGAGGGGTTTCAAGACATTCAAAAAGTATGTTGCCTTCATCAGACAGCTTCAGTACCAAACCAGCAAAACTGTTCCACTCTTCAGAGTTGGCTATCAAGTACTTGTGTTCTACTGAAAGATCAAGATAAGATTCGGAGATAGAGTTTAGAAGGAACTCAAACTCAGGGCCCAATAATTCTGGTACTGTTTCACTTGTGATAGATACTAGATAGAAAATATAACTTCTTGTTAGTTCATTCAAATAGCTTAAAAGTGGGAATATATGTGCTAAAGCTGGATGAGCCAGTTGTTCTAATGACACAGATGTTCCATCTGATTCATTGTATCTATAAGCCATATGCAGATGACAGATCGTATTAACACCTTTTTCTCTGTTGACTGTTACAGTGTTTTTGTTCTTTGAAAAAGAAGCTTGATTTGTATAGCTAATTCCTGTTAACTTGGCTTTTTGTAGCTTATTTATATTAAATTCTACTACATATCCACTGAGCAAAGAAGTTAAAGAATCATGTATACTTGTAAGATTCTTGGATATATATTCAACAATTGCATTTTTTGCCAAAAATTTTCTAGAGTCTACTCTAGACCATTGGTTTCTTGAAACACGATCTAATAAGATGCTAATTTCGGGAATAAGACGAATATCTGTAGGTAAGTTGCAAATAAATTCAGATGAGTTCAAATTTAAAGGATAGCCTTCAAGTAATGCCAAGCGAATAGAATATAGAGAAGATTTTATTCCAAGCAGAACTGGATCGTTTGAGATCATACGAATCTGGTCATTTAGTATAAGTGTATTTAGTTCGTCTAATCCTTTGGAATGTTCTGAGTGGGTCACAGTCAATCCTGGTAGAAAAGTTAGCATTGACTCCATGGGTTTCAAAGACAATGGTTGATACCTTGAAGCGATTCCACAACTGTAAATATGAGCTTTTTTTATAGATTCTGTCAATGATTCAATCGTACCTTGTTCAAAATTGTAAAATAGTCCTTGATTTCTATTGTTAATAGAATCTAATTCACATTCTGATCTTAATGAGCTAAAAAAGTCCAGGATCTGCAAGTAAGTATTAGAATTTTCCATTAACGAGTTAATAGAACGAGTTGGGACAATATTATTTGATGCAAAGTATATAAACAAACTAGATAGATCAAGTCCATTGCTTTCAAGATTATCTAAATGTTTTTTTATGCTTTGTTTTCTTATTTTCCAACCACTTTGGTCAAGAACAAAACCAAAAAGTTTAGAGATAGCGGCTATTATCTGTTCACGCTTTGAAAATGTTAGATTTTTAATATCAACAGGATCTAGGTGTTCTATCTTCAAGCTTGATGATAACTTATTGTCAGATTGAATCTCTCGAGAATAAACTTTCACTAATTTATAATTGTTTTTACCAATACTTTCGAGTAATTTGTAAGAAATAGTTCCTCCTCTTTGAAGCCTTTCCATAGCCTGAAGGCAAAGTTGCACGAAGCAACGGAGAAGTGAAGATGAATTAGGTATATTAGCGCTTTGTTTCTTTTCCTCTGAACTGTTATTTTGCTTATTTTGGTTTGCTTCTGGTAGGATGTTTGTATCATCAGAATATGTTCTAGTACTAACTCTGCTAGGATATGACGAAAAATAATACTGCCTACAGCCAGTCAGCTCGCATGCAACCCCAAAAATTGAAACAATAATTTCAATGCCAAGAAGTTGATGTAATCGTGCTACATGAATATAATCTAGGATCGGATTGATAGATTTGAGCATATTATAAATAATAGTTGATAATTCTTTTGAGTGCTGTTTCTTTCCATCTTTATCATCTTCTAATGCTATTTCTTTGATTCCAGAGTTTATACTATTAATACTATCACCCATGGAGCTACTGTCAATAGTTTCTTCTTTATAGTTGTGACGAAATTCGTCTTTATGGGTTTGGTAAATATCAGAAAAGCTGCTTTCAACTATTTTATCTTTGTTGAAATATTTTTTTGGTGGAATCATCGAGATTTCTATACCTCTGTTTCGCATAGCTCTTGATAATTCGCCATACTTTGGATCAACAGTCAAAATTATCCTAAAGTTTTCATGTTTTCTTATTGTACGTACAACCTGATTTCCATTTACATCTTCTACTAAGCCACATTCTCCTAAAGTCAAAACTCCATTAGGTTCAAGAAGACCATTCAACCTATCTAAAACAGAAGGACTACACAAATTGGCTTTATCTACTAGAAGCCAGTATCCATTTACAAGTGCGTCAATCAAAACGCCATCAACAAACTCAAATCTTCCCAAAACTCCATTTCTCTCGAGCTCTGAATATTTCACGATTTGTAAATGAATTTTTTCCAACAAATCTAGATACAAATTCATAACCCTATTTTGGGATTTATAATTCGAAGTCTCTTTTTCCATCAACAATAAAACTAATTTTTCTTTGTACTCCTTTATATCTTCCATTTTATCTATTTGAAGTTTAACATTAACACTAGCATCGTATACGAATAGCATAGCTTCGATAGCCAAACCAACGATGTTTAGAATTTTTTTTGTATCTGGTTTCTGTAAAGTAGCAAGTTCAAGTTGTTGATTCATTTCTTTTGCGTTTTTTACTACTTTATTATAGTATTCAGGGCTTGACAAGGGCTTTTTATCATTTATCAAGTCTTGTTTATTTGTGTAACCTGTGTCTACAGCTTCATCACCATTTGCTAATATATACTCATTATCTACATCCATAAGCATATCATCATGATTACTATTTGATATAGGTTCAGAATTCTTGGCATACAACCGAGTATTTCTATTGATATCATTCACTTCCTTGTCATCATCCTCAACTAGAAGCGAATATGAAATTCCTGAAACAAGTTCTTTAACAAGACCCATAAGTTTATTCCAATGCCTTTGAAGATCTATTTTTTCAAAACCACCCAAAAGTTCAAGGGTATCTACTGAACTGTTCATTGAAAAGTGCAATAATTTATTTCCTGTGCTATTCGCCAAAAATTGAACCATACTGGATTTTCCTATCCCACTACTTCCAACCAATACAGCCATCCACTGCATATTAATACAGTGTATGAGACTAGATAATGCTGGTAGATTCTGTTTAAGGAGGGTGTATTTGTTAGTACTGGAAATAGCAGAATCAATAAAGTTCATGCCATCAATGCTAGGCAAAATATCGCTGGGTTTGTTCTTTAAGCAATTAGTTTGGTTTGATCTGTTAATCAAGGCATTTCCAACCTGAATAAAGGATGACGAAACGATCAAAGATGGTTCACGTTTGGCAACAGAAATGCAACTTTCAATGTATTCATTATTGTCTTCCAAATCTAAAAAAATCTGTTCAATTAGCTTCCACATTTCGTTTCGGTCTTTGTGAGTTCGCATCCTATCAACAAAAATCAATCTTATAAATTCTATGAGTTGGCCATCAGATACATGTTTAGAACTTAATCTTCCATTTAATGATAATCTCTCAGAAATTTCCAACCACCTATAAACATCACGAAGATTGAACTCCCATGGTGATCCACTTCTACCAAAATTTTTGTCAGCAACAACCTTTTTCTGAACAGAAGAGTTGAATTCTAGCGCTTTTGATAGCAAAGATTCACTAAATACCATACTACTGTTTTTAAAGCGATTTATGCAAATTGTCAACATATCACTGCCCGTGAGTTCATCCATAAAAACTTGAGTAAAACGACTCAAAAATGATTTGGGAAGACCTTTACGGCCCCCACCCTGTACAACTGGATTTTGTGCAGCAAACAGATAAAAGTTGGGATGGCAGTAAAACTCTTTACCAAGTTCGCTAATATAAACAACTCCTCTATGGTCTAAACATGAGTTGAGTCCTTCAAGTACACTCTGTGTTGCTAAATTGATTTCGTCTAATAGAACCCAGTCACCATTCTGCATTGCCTTCAAAAATGGGGCATCTCGCCATTCAAATTGACCCATCTGGCCATTTTCTACTGGCAAATCTGTTCCAAATAGATCCATTAAATCTGTTTGATCAGACAAGTTAATTCTTTCAAGTTTATGGCCAGAAAATTTTGCCAGTGCTTCTACTAAAGTTGTTTTTCCAACACCAGGACTTCCTTCAAGCAGCAAAGGCTTTCTAATTTGCATTCCACGAAGAATTTTAACCAAATTGTCAAAGCTTGTTGGAGCATGAAATGCGAAATCCAGTTTATCTCTATTTATGATATCCATATTATTAGCACTATCGGTCGGGATATAGAATGGATTCACTCCAACTTCTTTTGTTGGGCTCTCAACACTTTTCCTTTCTACAATTTTTGAACTTAAAAAATTTTTATCTTCCGAGATATTCATGGTACTTTCTATCTGTTTGAGTATTAACTGTGAACCAATTATTCCAAATAATGAGGCAGAAGAATCTTGAATAATCATATTCTGACTCACATTTAAAACGGATGAATCCAAGGAATTCGTTGCAAGATTATCTATCAGCTCCTTGATATTAACACCAGCTGCATTCATAAGATTCTCTACAAAAAATAGCTTTGTTGCCTGCTTCCGAGATATTTCTTGTTTAAAAAATGGTGATTTTGGAACAACAAATGCATTAAATGCGTTGGAAGATAAACCTCCAACAGCACCATGAGTTCCAAGACCATCTAATACAACAGAACAACCACCATGAACAACAGCTAAACTCACACTCATTAAATGTCTAGTTTTTGCAACAAAATCTGCCCAAGCCAAATACTCTCTCAATGACAAATACGTCATCAAGTTAAATCCTTCCTCTTCACCAACATTAGAATCGGAAATTTGTGGAAATATATAAAAGGATTGATCAAGAGCTTTCTTTTTGTGTTTAGGAGTTGTGGGATCAACGTATTTTGTAAACCAATTCATAAATGTTAAAATCGAACGCGTTGCTATCTCAATCGAATCAGATGGTTCATCAGCATTTAAAATATATTGAGATTTCGAATGTGACATCCTCTGCTTTATGATTTGGAACAAATCAAAGCTATTAGTAACACTTGGAACCCAAAGTTCTACAAATCTATTTCTTAAAGCTGGACTTAGTTCCCTTTTACCATAATCTCCACCTGGATTCATTGTAGCCATAAATTTAAATCCACTATCAGCTACGATTTCCATGGACATTCCTGATGATTGTTTTTTTGTATCGTTGTCAAGGTCGACAGATTTTTCAGCTAATAACAATGTACGAGAAGGTTCAAGAACACTGTTCAACCTTTCCAAAACAGAATCATCAGCAAGAGAAATTTCATCCAACAAAAATGGTGAGCCTGATTTCATTGCCCTCACTAAAGGCCCATCTACCCATTCAAATAGACTAGTAGCCATCTGGTAACTATCCAAAGATTCTTTGATCAAAGCAAAGATTTTTTCCATTTCAGGTAACAATTTCAATCTGTTTGTGAAAATATCCTTGTCAGAATGGGTAATACGAGATAATAGATCATAAAAACTAGAACCAAACTCATCACTAGTAACAAGATTTTTAAATTCTGCTTTATCTTTTACTGTCTCAATAGCTACTATAAGTTTGGCCATTCCTGAGTTTCGTGAGGCTAGTATGTCATTTTCGGACTCTATATCAGTAGCAACAAGCAATTCTTCCATTTTCAAAGACAAAATAACATCGTATATATATTCTGAAAGCTCATAAGATTTCTTGAAATGCTCTGATCTATTCCTTACTGGTCTTTGACCACCAAGTAAATCTGCAGTTTCAGTATTCTGATGACAATTGAGGGTAAAAAGATCCGATTTCCTACTAATCGCCAACAACTGACAAACAGTAGTTTTACCACATCCGGTCTCACCAACCATCAAAACGGGTTCATTGAAGCGAATACATAATGCAGATAGTACAAACAACCTTCGCATTGCAAAAGTCCATACAACATCATTAATAATTTGTGTTTCTTCAGTTTGTGAATTAATTAAATCCCGAAATTCTGGCATACTCGATAGGTTTTCCATAGAATATAATTTTGAGGGATCAATTTTTGCTCTAAATACTTTTTCCAAAACTTCTTTAACAAGTACTTTTTCACCAGGTTTGCGAATTCTCTCTGCAAGAAGCATGTATCCTACTTCAGCAAGTTCCTGGTGAGTTGTTGCACCCCTACCAGCCCATCTAAATAGGTCTCTAAGTGTAATAAACCCTTGATGAGCCTCAAACATTCTTGATTGAGATCTTAGTTCAGTTAGTTTAGAATATACTTCAACCAATTTTTTAGAATGTGAAGGTGCAATCACACATCTTGTAGTTAATACCACATCAAGTTCAGATTTTGGAATCTGATCAAAATGAAGTTCCAAAAACCTATTCCTAAATGCTCTAGATAAGTGCTTACGCCCTCCATAAAGCCCGGCAGGGTTTTGGGTTGCAAAAAGCATAAAATCCTTGTGTGGTCGAACAGTTTCGTTAGTTTCAGGTATCAAAAGCTCTCTATTATCGTCGAGAAGTCGATTCAAAGCCTCAAGAACATCACTAGGAGCAAGATTCAATTCATCCAAAACCAACCAATGTCCATATCGCAATGCCTGAACTAATACACCCTCTTGGAATACCAATTTACCATTCTTCACAACGTATGAGCCCACATACTCTTGTAAATCTGTGTGTTCATGGTTGTTCACCCTTACAAACTTGTGTCTAGTTTTCTTTGCCAAATACTCCACCATACTTGTTTTTCCTGCTGATGTAGGACCTTGTATCAGAACTGGATATTCTCCACACATTACTGCTCTAGATAATGCATACAAATTCTCAAGAACAGAATTTGTAAGTACATATTTTGCAGATTCTCCTGTTTCAAAGCTTTTATCTCGTGGCTCATTTCCTAATTTAAGCCAAAACGATCCAAAAAGTACATAATTATCATCATCAGAGTTCGTGGCATTTCTTGTGTCTGAATTTTTAGCCTTATCAAAAGTGTGAGCTTTATTTCCTGTTGTAATTGTGGATTTTTGGTTAGATTGTGATAAAAGCAGCGATGGCGACTGAGGAACTCTTTTCAGAAGACTATTTACAGAATTTGGCTTAGTACCCTTAAATATTATACTTTTTAACTCTGTAACTAAAGTATCTCTACTGGCAACATCCAGTTGAGTAGCAAAAGTCATGTATAATCCATCATAAACCGATCGAACTAAAGAATAAGTAGATGCATTTTGAGCTGCGAATGATAAAGATCGCGTCAATGTACGCAAACTATAGTTTGGTTTCTTTTGGGCGCCATCAGCAAGTTTATGATCTTCAGCAAGTTTTCTTGCTTTTCTATAAAAGTCTTTGATGGCATGGATAATAACCCTGTTTGAAGAGTTGAGAGCTGGCTCCAAATACCTTTCAATTACAGAAATCAAATCTGAGTCAACGCTATCTGGAGGTTGGACATAAAACTCGCTGAATCTACTTCTCAAGCCAAGTGGGAGAGCCTTTTTGCCTACGTCAGTTGCTGGATTCATGCAAGCAAACAATCGGAAGTTTGGATGTCTTTTTATTGGTTTTACATCTCCTCTATCATGTAATAAAATGGAACCATTTTCATCTTGTAGCAGTCCACTCAAGCAATCTAAAGTTTCAGCAGTAGCAAGATTGATTTCATCCAACAAGATCCATGTACCTTCTTTTGCTGCCTTAACAAGAGCACCTTCGGTATATGAAAAAACCATAGATCTAGAATCTCCATCTTGAACTTGCAAAACAAACCTATTAGCCTGTTGCTGGAACTCTTTCCATTTTTCGTCAACAGAATTTATCTCATTAATCAAATCCAACAAATCTTGTTTTTCTTCCAATGTACTTGAAATAGATAAAGATTCTGTTTTTAATTTTTTTGCTGGACTAGCAGGGATATGCTCATCAATGAAATCTAACTCTGTTTGGGATTTATCCCCATCTTTTAGAGTGTTTGAATTGTTTAGACTATCTAACTTTTCAACAAGCTTTGCTTTTTTTTTCTTATTTGCCTGAAATGCCATTTTAGAAGCTTCTACAAACAACTTTGCTAGACGAGACCAATTCTGTTTGACAAAAGCCAATCTAACTGCATCTAAAAATGCAGAGTTCTTTTTTGCTGAAAAAGATTTTGTAAAGAGGTCATCAAATGAATCTTTTAACGGAACTGCAACCGTTTTTGTATCTATTGGCCTAAACCCACCTAATAAATCTGAAGAATCACTTTGTTGTGATAAATTAACTACCGCAAGTTTTTGTCCAACCATATCCGCAACATATTGAACAATAGTTGTTTTTCCTGTTCCTGTTTCGCCAGGCAATAAAACTGCTTCTCCCAATTCTGCAGATACAGCTATCTTTTCCATTAATTTTCTTGCATGCTCAGTTAAAGCAAATGGCCTCCTGCTTTTTTTTTGTAACTGATTTATAATGTTATCAACATTTTCAAAGGAATTACTATTGTTTTCGGGTGTCTTGTAATTTCCAGCACTAATAGGTAAACACGCACGACCAATGTTTAATCTTAGTCTGTTAATGCTAATTTTTGGAACATGTTTTGCCAAGTAATATTCGACTCGTTCGTTAGAAACTCCAATAACTTTTGCAGAACTATGGAGTTTACGCTTAAAGAGCTCAACGTTGGATTCCGAAGCCAAAAAGCAATCTACAGCTTCAGCAAATACAGTAAATCGACCATCAACACTTTGCATGAGATCAAACCCGCAATTGTTGTATACTGGTTGAATCGATACTTGATGACTGATATGTTTGCACCACTTGAAAAAATCTCTAACATTTAGTTTTCTGCTGGATCCACCATTAGAAATTGAACTGATCATGGTTGCCAACTCCATTGAATCCAAAAGTTTCCCACTAGCAATATCCAGCATTTTCTCATAAATTTCGACTAAATTTGTACTTATTTTGGATAAATTGGCATGCTTCTCGCTCACAACACAAATAAGTTCCTCAGATGTCATTGAAGCCACGCTTACTCTGTTCCAACATCCATTAGCTGAAATTCCACTCCCAGAAAAAGAAAAGGTAGATACAGCTTCACGGCCATTAGTACTACCCAATCTTAGACTATCTGGGCCCAAAATAGGTTCATCAAGAGTTGGTTTCTCATCAGTTTGTGACATTTTTTGTTGGGATGCCAAAAATGAATTTGAAATATCGGTATCTGATTTGGTTTGTGTTGCTATAAGCTGGAATCTGCTATGAGCCTTAATTCTATCTCCACGACCAGCAATGAACAATTCTCTAGATTCAAGAAGAGGAAGAAGGATGCTGACAACATCAGATGAAGCCTTGTCTATATCTTCAACAAGAACCCATCGTCCAGTAGATACGGCAAGAGTCAAAACACCTGGTTGCCACTCAAAGTCTCCTTGCTTTGCACCGGTTACATAAGTTCCAAGAAGTACCTTTGGGTCGGTTTGGTCACCCAAATGAATTGTTATTAATTCGTTTCCTGTAAGTTTGGCCATTTCTTCAACGGCTGACGTTTTACCGCTTCCACTGGGGCCACTGAGGAGTACAGGTTGATGCAAAGATATAGCCAGAGCTAAGTCGGTAAGGATTTTCTGTGCAGTTAAAGTTCCAACCAACTTTGATTTGGTAGAAAGAAGAGTGTTTTTGATATTATTTTCCGAAATCGAATCTTTAGTTTGAACTGAGTTTAATTCGTTTGGAATACATGGAAGTAGAACGCCATAAATATCAACAACATAGCCACAAAGGTCTTTCTTGGAAACAAACTTTGCTTTCTTTCCATCTTCAACTGTTTCTTCGTTTATGGAGTTTTGTTTAAAGGTATCAAAAATTACTCCATTATTAAATTTTTTGTTGTGTTCTATCAATTTAAGATTTTCAACTTGCATACGACTGTTTTCCATATTAAAGAACTCAACACTTAATTCTGATAATCTGTTTGTGTCGACATTAGAACCTTCAACACTACTTGTAGAGTTGCCATAATTTATGACCCACTTTTTCTCAAATGCTCTCATATCCCCATCATTCATTTTGTACAACTTTCCTAAGCATTGACAAGCCAAATATCTAATTACAATATTTTTGTTAGATAAATATGTGTACAGTACTGTTTTGACATCTGTATACACAACTTCACTCTGGTTTTCGTTGGCCCCAGTGAGATGTTTTTGATTTAGAATGAGTTCTGACAATCTTGAAACAAACAAAAGAAGAATTGTTGATAACCCATCACTGTTTTCGGAATAATGAGACAGGGTTGATATACCTTCTGAGTGTGCAAGAAATAGATCAATTACAGGGATGACCTGAGGGCATAAATCAAATAATAATCCAAATGTATAGAAAAGACAAAAATTGTACTGAATAATCGCCTCATTTGAGCCAGAATTTCCAAAAATAAGCTCAATAATCGTCTTTTTGGTTTTAGGAGAAACCAACCTGCTAGTTAAATCTACGAGAATTGGACGAAACACAAGAGCAATGTTTAAACAAAGAGTACCTTCATCAGCAATAAAATCCGAGATTCTCACGTCAGGATTATTTCCTAATTTTTTAGGTTTTTTGGTATTGGTGTCCAAAATATACTTTGCTTCAGCTACCATCAATGCAGAAATGTTTGATAATATATAACTTGTTTGTGTATCGCTAGTATCTGAGTCTAAAATAGAGTTCTCATTTAGGGCACGTTTTCCTTTGTTTTTTGGTTTTTCTGTAGCGTTGTTTTGTTTGTAAAGTTGCAATTCTAACCAGTTTTCCAAATTTGTAGTTATTCCTTTTACTGAATCTGTTTTTGTTGAATCTGAATCACAAAAATTCTTTGTTATTTCAAGGGTTAATTGAATTGCCTTTACCAAATCCAAGCTGAAAGGATCCACCAAATCAATTTGTAAAGCTGGTATCAGGTTCAAAGGATCGACTGTTTTGTTGCTAATATTTTCCGAGTTCATAATTTCTTTTTTTCTAATGGAATAAAGTTTTCAAATTGTATATCTATTTAAGGGGTAAGTTCAAAAGTGTTCTAAATTTGTTAAATTTCAGTTTTTGATAGCTATGTGAATAGTGAAATCAGTTTTTATGGAATTAAAGTTTTTGAAATGAAATCTTAAAGGAAAAGATAAAATTGTTTAAATCAGGAATGATATTTTGAATGTAGAAAGTTTGGTAAGTTAAGACTAATATAAAAGGTTATAGTTTTTTATAAACAAGTACTATTCAAACTTTTACTAAACCAAAGAAAAATAAAGTAAATTTTTTGGTCTGTAAAATATTTTATAAAAGTTTGCACCAAAAAATTTTCGGATTTCTAAATCGAAAATAAAATTTTTGTTTTTTTTTTGTAAAAATTCCAACATTTTTATTGGCCATTTTATAGCCAATTAGAACAAGTAGTCTATCATCACGAAAATTAAATGTTTTGTTTTACAATTATTTCAGAACCAGTTTAATCATTTGAATCCTTGATAATCATCCCTAATAAAAACTGATTTTTATAAGAATACTTTCTATCATTACTCTTTAACATTTATAGTCAAATTACAAAAAATATACTATTTTTAGCAATTAATCAGTAATATGGCAGTTGAAGATGAATCACACTCTTTTGAGGAATGGGGAAAGGCGCTTATGGATCTCCGTGAATGTATTACTAAGAACTCTGGATATACATATTTGGATGAAAATAAGAACAAAATCGAATCTATAGAAAATTCCAAGTTTGTGAAATTTGGGGCTGATACAATCTATAATATAAAACAAGAAACAAATTACTTTTATGGAAATACTATTGGGGAGAAGTACAATCTAATTTCGCTATTATTTTTTTGGGAAAATCGTGATCTAGCTTATTTTCCGTATCTAATAGCAGCTCAGAGCGCAAAGATTACCGCTGTCGGGTTCACATACAAATCAGATCTTGTTGATTTCCTAACTTCAAAAAAAGATACAAGTGAAAATGTAAAAACTGAATTAGAATCAGAATCTAGTTTGACAGGCAATGATAAAAAAGGTTCAGACAAAATACTTGAAAACCAAGAGTTTTATAAAAATATCAAGAAGCGAGAACGAGAAATAATCAGCTCAAACTCAATTATTTGTGGTAACAAATCATTCAAACATGTGATTGATATTGCCGACAATGTTTTAAAGAGACTGTCTGAAAATAAAGATGATAAGATTAGATCAACGCAACTATCAAAAATTGGTAGCGGGTCCTCAGAATTTAATAAGCTTGATAACAAAACTTTCAAAAGAACAAAGAAAACAAAAACTGCTCCAATTATTGTTGTTCCTGCTGCAGCCACATCATTAGTTAACATGTATAACGTCCTTGATCTCCTGAAAGACCAAAAGTTTACTGATTCGCGTACTGTCATGAATGCCGGAAAAGAAAAACCCAGAGAACATTACTTTGAGCATAAACCAATATCCAATCTTATAAAAACATTAAAATATAGAATCGTAGACTCCACACAAGATTTTAGACAAGATGATTGGAAAAATATTGTTTGTGTATTCACTGCTGGTGCAACTTGGCAATTCACCAACTGGCATTGGAACTCTCCAAAAGAAGTCTTTGAAAACTGCCTTGGTTTTTATCCAAAATATCATGACGAAAGACCAAAAGATATAGTCAAAGGATGGAATATTCTACCTATAAATGTAATGATAATTTTTTTATTTCTTGTATATCCAAAAGCATAATTTCATTCTCGCCTTAACCATTTCCTTATTTTTTTAGATTGAAAGACATAAAAGACATACTGATAGAGCCATGACTATTGAAATATGGAACCAAGTTGAAAGATTCATTGCTACTAAAAAACCGTGGCTGTTAGATACAGAATAGTAATGCTACAAACACATTATTTCGTTGGAGTTTATCCAAAAAAAACTTTTGGATTCTTAATAGTATTTTTTTGAATTGATCCACTTTACAATCAGCTGTATTTTCCATCGTTTTTTTACAATACAAACAAAACCGACTTTTGTAAATCTCGAAATTTGAAAATAAGATCTTTTCATTAAATAAACTTATAAATTATTTATAGAAATGTTCCAAACTAGATCCCACTAGTTTTGTGTACCCAAACACGAGCATTGACAAACATCCTAGCCCAAGGACCAAACTCCCATTCATCTTTATTGTTGTAGGGAACATAAGAGTTTGAAGCAGCAAGCAAAACACGTTCAGGATGAGGCATCATTGCTAAAACTCTACCATCAGCCGAAACTACACCAGCAATATTCATGTCTGATCCATTGGGGTTATATGGATATGGCAATTTTTCACCTGAATCAACAATAGATTTGGACCTTTCGCCGTTTTGATAGTACTTGATTGCAGCGAGATTTTGTTTTATAAAACTTTCTTTGTCGCTATCACTTTCAAAGTGTGCTCTTCCTTCACCATGAGCAACAGCTATTGGTATCCGATCGCCATCTATTCCATTGAAGAAAACATTATTTCTTGAGGTTCCTGGTCCACAACTATTAGTAATCTCAACCATTACGGTTCTACCCTCATACTGTTCACTCTCATTCCTTAAAAACGTGGGCCAACAACTAGATCCCGGAATCAAATCGCGAAGGCTGGCAATCATTTGACATCCATTGCATATACCAATAGCAAAAGTATCTTTGCGATTGAAAAAGTTCTTGAACTGTAAACGTGCTGTTGTTGATTCCAAAATCGTTTGAGCCCACCCCAAACCTGCACCCAAAACATCACCATAAGAAAATCCACCACATGCCGCAAATCCAACAAAACCATCAAGAACTACTCGTGAACTAAGAATATCTGTCATATGAACATCCACTGTATCAAACCCAGCATTATAAAATGCAAATGCAGTTTCTACTTGAGAATTTACTCCCTGTTCTCTAAGAATTGCAACCCTTGGCCTACCAGAAACTGAGGATGTTAAAGGATTTTGTATCTCTGAAGATGTGTTTGCAACACAGCTATCTTTTCTCACTGCAAATGGAATTAATTCATCTAACAACTTTTTAGTTGGTCTTGGATCATTCACAATGAATTCGATTTTGGATCCATTATTCACTCCTTCTGATGTACTAAAACCACTAACTGTTTCGAATTCTGATTGTGCAGATAATGGATTATCCCTCAATTTTTGGATTTGGTACGAAGTTTCGCTCCAAATGGATAACAATTCATTACATTTTCTAGAGAAAATCGTGTTGTTGCTACCAGTTATGGTTATATAATCTGAAATTGAATTTCCAACTTTACACTCAACTGAACCGATATCAACCAACTGCTCTGATCTCATTCCACAATCCATAAATACCTTCTTTACCTGCTCCATTTCACTTACTCTAACTTGAATAACTGCACCAAGCTCTTCGTTAAATAATGCTTCTACTGCAGATTCAACAATGCATGAAGGATCCCTCAATAGTTGCGATATGTCAATGGACAAACCAACATGACCTGCAAATCCCATTTCAGCAAGGGTTACAAATAAACCACCGTCGCTACGATCATGGTATGCAAGTATCATACTACGTGCCTTGTACATTGCATCAAAGAAGGCTGCTAAAGATTTGCTACTCTCTACATCAGGTGACTGATCACCTATTTTATTAAATACCTGTGCCAAACAAGATCCACCTAGCCTCTGATTTCCACATGAAATATCGATGAATAATAAACGGGTTGGTTCTCCAGCTTCTTCATCTGACAAAAGTTGTGGTGTCAATGTTCTTCTTACATCATCAACAGCAGCAAATGCAGTAATAATCAATGATAAAGGAGAAACTACATGTTTTGCTTTTTCTGTCGATTCTGCATCTTTAGACTCCCATTTCATTGCCATACTTAACGAATCTTTTCCTACGGGAATACTTATTTCAAGCTCAGGACACAATTCCATTCCAATAGCTTTTACTGCCTCATACAACTGGTATCCTTCGCCTTCAAGCTTTGCTGCACTCATCCAATTTGCACTAAGTTTAACACGTTTAATATTATCTATTGAAGCCGCAACAATGTTTGTAAGAGCCTCCCCAACTGCCATACGTGCTGAAGCAGATCCTGATAATAAAGCTAATGTGGGCTTCTCACCCATAGCCATAGCTTCTCCAGAAATACAGGAAATATCATATGTGCTTCTGGTAACAGCTACATCAGCAACTGGAACTTGGTAAGGGCCAACCATTTGATCACGAGAAACTAGACCTGTAACTGATCTATCACCAATTGTAACCAAAAACGATTTTGATGCTACAGCAGGAAGACGTAGAAGCCTATCAACACATTCGTTGATAGATGATTCAATATTTTGAGCAATTTCAGGCAAATATGAAGAAATTGAGGAATCAAAGCTTTCTGTTGGTCTTACAAGTTTATTGTCGCTATAAGACATTTTTGGGGGTTTTCCAAATAGAACCTCCATTGGAAGGTCAATAACATTGTTGTTGAGTAGATTATCAGTAACAGTTAGCTGTTTGGATTCAGTGGTAGTTCCAACAACAGCAAATGGGCAGCGCTCGCGGTTTGCAATTTGTTTAAAAATCTCCAAATTTGATTCCGATTCGATTGCAATAACATAACGTTCTTGAGCTTCATTACACCATATTTCCATTGGTGATAGTGAAGAGTCGCCACTTGGTACATTACGAATTTCTATTTCTGCACCAGACTTGCTTTCCCAAACCAATTCTGGAAGTGCATTACTCAATCCTCCAGCGCCTACGTCATGAATGCATGCAATAGGGTTTTTATCACCCATATTTGTACACGCATCAATAACCATTTGACATCTTCTTTCTATTTCAGGATTTGATCTCTGAACAGAAGCAAAATCCAACTCTGCACTCTGGGCACCACCTGCAAGTGATGATGCAGCACCTCCACCAAGACCAATAAGTAAGGAAGGACCACCCAATACAATGAGTTTACTTCCTACTTTAAATGGGGTTTTTTGCATGTGATGAGATCGAACGTTTCCCATTCCACCAGCAATCATGATTGGTTTGTGAAATCCTCTAGTTTCATATTCAGCAGTTGGTGTGATATTTGAATCCAACTTTGCCTTTTTATTTGATTGGGTAGAATTGCCATTTGCATCATAAATTTCTGATTTAAGAGCTTTAGGGATTCTTTCCAAGAAAGTTCTAAAGTATCCAAGAATAGCAGGACGACCAAATTCATTTGCAAAAGAAGCTGCACCGATAGGTGCCTCAAGCATGATATCCAAAGCGGTTGCAATATGACTTGGGAAACCTACATCAACATTCTTTTTTTCCCATGGCTGGATATATCCTGGGATTTCAAGATTGGAGACTGTATAACCTGAAAGTCCACATTTCGGTTTTGATCCCGTTCCAACTGCACCCTCGTCACGGATCTCACCACCAGTACCAGTAGCTGCACCTGGAAATGGACTGACAGCTGTTGGATGATTATGTGTTTCCACTTTAATCACGATGTGAATAGGATCTTCTTCTGCTTCAGCAGGAGATAGGAACTCGTAAACAAAACCATCTTGACTTTTTGGTACAAACAACCGGATTTTTGATGCATCATAACCCTCGAGAACTGCTGCGTTATCAGTATATGCCGATAATACATAATCGGGATTGAGTTTTTGGGTATTTTTAATCATACCAAATAACGAATTTTCCTGTGGAATGTTATCTAGTGTCCAGTCTGCACCAAATATTTTATGACGACAGTGTTCACTATTGACCTGAGCAAACATCATTAACTCTGCGTCTGTAGGATTTCTTCCAATTCCGGAATTGGATTTTTCAGGGAAATCAGGGTTTAATCCCGTGTAAGCTTTTACAAGATATTCAATTTCGTCACTAGCAAGAGCTAATCCTTTTTCCTTGTTAGCAGTTGAAAGTTTAATTATTGCATTCTCGTAGAGTTTTATTACTGATTCTGGTGATTTATCTGAACCTTTTATTTCTGAAATTCCAAGATCAATATGCTTTATTGAACGCGGGTTTTCTTTCCCAAAAACTTTCGAGTATGGCGGAATAGATGTATAAACCTGCTCTGTCATTGGATCAAACAAAAGGTTCGATATATTGGTGAGTGTTTTTGAGTCTATTTGTTCTATGATACTCTTATCTGATAACTCGAATTCGTAACAAATACCACGCTCTATCTGTAAAACATAATCACCAAGACCGCAAATGTTCATAATTTCAGTTGCTTTTGAGGACCAAGGAGAAATAGTTCCGCTTCTTGGAACAACAAAAAGACGAAGTTTATCTTTGTTGCTCTCAAATGAGATGTTTTCAGTAAAAAGGTAAGAAAAGCTATTGAGAGTTTTTGAGGTGGGACTTTGAGCGATAGAAAATTGGTATTTAAGCATTTTTCCGAGAGTATGCCACTTTGAAGAAGCAGGACTTAGCAAAGATTCATCAAAAGGGTGGGGCTGAGGTTGACCTTTTCCAGATTGGTCAAAGTTGAACGTTTCCTTGAGAGCTTGTAACTCACTTTCTGGGTGAAGATCAACAAAATGAACGTATGCGCTTTTGACAGATTTAATTGTTTGGCAGACAGGAACTAGAGTTTTCAATAAAGAAGCAGCACGGAAATCAGATAGACTCTGTTCACCAGATATTACGAGCATGATTCCGGTTTTCTGCATTTTAGAATGGGATTAAGGATATTTGTGAGGTTGAAAAAGTTGTTTCCACAATGAATCAAAATTCAAAAGCTGAGAGAATAAACTATAACTCTGAAACCCAAAAAAACATTACCACTTTGTCTTTTAGTTGCTTTTCTTGATCAAAATTCTTTATCTTTTGCTCTAGCCAATAGCCGTTCTGAAAAAGAAAATTTTTTCTCAATCAAAGTTTCAGAACTACATTTTTTTCTCTTAATTCATTCGCTAATTCTCTGATTTTTTTTATTTCCTTGTCCAATAATATTAATGGCTGAGTTTTCTTTTTTCCAGTTAAAAAGAAGCAAACAAAAGACTTGAAGCTTTCTTTTGTTTTCAAACTCTTAAAATCTCTACTTTTCAAATACACAAACATTCTGTATATTTTAATCCTTTAACTTTTTGATCAGCTTTACTTTCAATCTTTCAACTTTCTGATCAGCTTTGCTTTTAATCCTTTTGCTTTTTAATCAGCTTTACTTTTAATCTTTTTCTTATGACTTCTCCTATTATTCAATCTGAACCTATCTCCCTTGAGCCCGATTCACTCATGTCCATTGTTGAAGAATCTGATCAGAACCAAAATCCCAACGACGAAGGCATCCGCATCAAAAATTCTTCCGCTGAGAATACTGAAACTGGTTGGGACTCTGCAAAGCCTCCACAAGCCACTGGATGGAATGATTTAGCTGAATCAAACGCTCAACAGAATGATGCTTGGGATTCAAACTCTTTTGCAAGATCCCGTGATGATTCTCCATCAAGAGCTCATGGTATCAATTCTGAAGAAACTCGCCCTCCTGTTCAACATTCAGATTCTTGGGGAAATAACAACAGATCACCTTCTCCTGGTAGAAGATCTTTTCACCGAAGACGCTCTATCAGTCCTGGAGGCCGTGGGAGATTCGAAAAGTAAGTTTCTTTATTTTAAATATCTGATTATTTTCTTTTTTTTTCAAGCTGAAGTGCTTGATTATGAATACCTCAAACCAACAATGTTCAAGCTAGAAACTTCAAAAAGGACATTGGATTTTAACTATATCACAAACCAAAACATTCAATATTATTGTCTCTATATTTATACACAAACTTTTATTATAATCAACCAACCTCAATCGTTTTCTCAGCTTGAACAATTAACCACAAAACATAGAACCTTCTTTTGAATATATATATCTTAAAACAACTTCATTTCAGCAATATTTCAAGATCCATCAACTAACTATTTTCAAACTCTTTGATTTTTTTTTTGCATCTCCGCCTATGAATCTGTTTGAATCACAATCTCAACTTGCAAATTACAGAGACATGGTCAAGAGGGTAAGCATTAAACGATTTACTTCAAATCAAACTCCAATTATATGAAAATCATTACTTGCGTCAATATATTTGATGACTAACTTTAAGAGCTGAGTCCGCTCAATTTCGAGAAAATTTTCAGCAAATATCAAATTGACTGTATCAAGATCTCAAGTTCTTTTTTTTGGTTCATTAAATGTCAAGAAAATGAATAACTACAAACCAATCCAATATTATGAACTTTTACTTCAAAGCCACGCTATTAAGTATCTTTTAGTCAAATAGCTGGAATATTTGACAAATAAAGGGGGAAATGGCAGCTCAACCCAATTTATATATTTCCCAACTCTTGTTTATTTGCTAACTTGATGACTTTATAGGAAAATCCAGATCCATCGAATGTACTTGGAGTGTTTGGTTTAAGCATTTACACTCGTGAAGAAGGACTACAAGAAATCTTTTCAAAGTTTGGAAAAGTTGAAAAAATATCGATCATATATGATAAAAGAGTAATTAAAGCTTTATTACAAATTTTTGACCAGCTATAAAAGTTTATTAACTGTTTGAATTAGGAACGAAATAGATCACTTCAGTTTGGTTTTGTTACCATGGAGTCATTGGAATCAGCTTCGGCAGCCAGAGACGAAACAAATGGAATGGTTTTGGATGGTCGTAAGATCCGTGTTGATTATTCGATAACCAAAAAACCGCATTCACCTGCTCCTGGAAGACGTAATCAAGATGGTGAGCCTGCCCAACCAGAGCGTCGTGGTTATGGTGGAGGTCCAAGAGATAGAGAAGGCTATGGCGAAAGATTTGGTAATAGAGATAATTCTCGTGAAAGACCCAGAGATTATGGTAGATTCAGAGGTAGACATGAAGAGGAACGTGGTTTTGGAAACTCTCGTGGTGGACCTGGATTCGTTGACTCTAGACGTCCACGCTCACCCATGGGAGAGCCACGCAGAAGATATAGCAGATCACGATCAATTGGTCGGGGTGATAACAGAAAACCACATTATGATATGTCACCACGAGGTAGGAGAGGAGATTCGCCACAGAGGTTTGGTAGAGATAGAAGAGACGAGCCATACCGTCCAGATAGGGAAGGTGGTAGACCAGGACGTGGTGGGTGGGGTAACAGGGAAGGACCAGAAGGGCACTCTAGATATGAAGATAGAAATGGTGGATATGAAGGTAGAGATCGAGGCGGTTTTAGGGACCGTGATAGGGAGAGAGGCAGAGGGCCACCACCACCATATGGACGTGGAAGGCCCATGGGATACAATCGTTCGCCACCATATTCTCCAAGAAGGGGAGATGGTGGTCGTAGTCCTCCACGCAGATCATATCCTCCAGAGTATTGAAAAATTGAATCTTTAACAAAAAAAAAAATTAAATTTCTACTAGCAAAATTTTATATTGAAGGATATGGTTTTTAGGTTTATTAATATAAGGAAATACTATTTTTGGGAATGATTCAAATTATTTAGATTTTCTTTTTTGAAGGGGTGCTAGTAACAGCTTTTCGGGCAGCTTTGTTTTCTTTTTCTTCTTTTTCTTTGATGGCAGCGATCCTATCGTCGATTTCGTCGCGGCATTCATAGTAGAAGTATGGTCTGTATCCAAAGTACAACACACAGTTGAGGTTTGAGAAGAATGGTGAAAAAAGGAAGGAAGCGTAGTCGCCAACGAACAGGGAAGGTTTGTTCTTTTCAATGAATATGTGAGACAAAAGGTTTGCTAGGATGCTTAAAGTGAAAGCAAGGTAAGCATAGTGGAAAGCGTCTTCATTATGTTTTATAATGTATGCAGCAATACCGAGCTGGGACATTCCCCATGGAAGATAAAAGAGCTAAAAGAAGGTTAGAACAATAGAAACAAGTGAAAGCAACTTACAGCATAGATAGGATCAAATAGAAGACCGATAAAGAAGTTATAGAAAAAGACGAAAACCGCAGGGGTGAATTCAACGTTAAGTTCAGGGTTGAATTCGAAGAGAGGTTTAAGGAACGAAGGAGTTGGGCACATTGGACCTAGGAGTGACAACAGACCGATAGCTCCAAGCTGGTTCCAGCAGCCTGAAACGCCGTGAACAATGTTGTTGTTTTCAACATTGTGTTGCATGCTATAGCGGATGTATCTTTCCTTGAAATTTAGTATTGGCATTTTAGTTTTTGAACAACAGGGAAGTTTCTTCTCCTTATAAATAGTTTAATTTAGATTCCATTTTTTTAGTTTATTTATAAATATGCGTTGGAATGCTCTCATTTGCCCGATTTCTGATTTGTATACTCAACTTTATTTATACATCAATTCGCCACAAACATTATATGCCATTTACATAATTTTTCCTGTAATTCAATTTTCCTGCCTCATCTATTGGATCAAATCATCTCACTTTTCCATACCTTACTCTTCAAAACACCAAAAAAGTTTCTTTATTTACTCGTAATTTATCTCACCAACTACAAGTTTACAACAATTTACAACTGTAAATTTTTCTATTGTTTTAAATCTTTTGCAATCAATTTCTCAGATTAATTCACACATCTCGCATCGATTAAACTTATTTTTAGAATGCAAAATTCCAAATGATGCCTTTACCTTATGCACATACTTTGTGTATGCAGTAGAATTAAATTTAGAGACCTGCACCCAGACCAATTATTTAATAAGCTTGTAACTTTTGCATCTGCGAGTTTTAAGGTCTCCAAGACACTTTTCTCCTGAAAAAGGTTTATGAAATAAAGTATTTAAATAACATATCGCATGCTTTACAAACCCACATGTTAGTGGATTTTGAATTGTTATATGAAAAATGTCGAAAAGTTTTTTGGTGATGAGTGCAAGTTTTGTTATTTTGTTAAAACTTTGGTACGAGATCGTTTATAACCAGGCCCCTCTAATTTAGGGAAAATGAAAAAACACTACGATGCCTGAATAAAATAATCTAAAACTTTTTCGTATGGGATATGAATTTACTCGTAGCATTACTAAAAATGTTTCAATTTTTAAATAATTTAGTCTAAGCTTTTTGTTTAAAAAAGAATGATTTCCAAAAATAACCGCTTTTTTGTTGCGTTAACGTAAAAAAAAGACGTCTGGGGGTTAAAATACTTTTATCGATGATCAATAAAAGTAAACTGAAAACAATTTGAAAATTCGCTAGCCAAACTGAAACAAATAACATTACATTGTTATTCAATAAATCACATAAAAATTACTAACTGTCAATCATTTTCCTAAAAATGAGTATAAATAGAAAAAAGTATCCAATGAACAATAATCCCTAAAAAAAAATAAAAATTTTAAAATATTTAATTGGAAATTTACATCTTGGAATCAATAATCCAGTCATTGCCACTTATTCAGAAACTACCAGTTTTGATTTTTCAATTTTCCACCAACTTCAAAACTATATAAACCAAACCCCTTTCCACATTGGACTTTTTGAATCTATTTCCCGCAAACCAAGAATGGAGAGAAATACCAAGGGACAACAAAATCCTTTCAAAAAACCAAAAATAAGTAATACACTATTCTTTTAAATTTTCTTAAACACTAACGCCATCTAAAAATTTTTTTAGGTGGTAATGAAATTCCTCTACCAACAAATGAACTCTTGGAAAAAATGATATTCGCTCTTCCGATATCCTTCCCTTCTCATATGATACCTGCAAGAATACCCGAGCTCTATCACAAAATGAAAAACAGGTTGTATCCCGATTTCTTTTACTTTTCTATACTTGCTCTGGGATATGGATTGTGTAAAGATATTCTAACTGACAAGGAAAAGGATCTTGCATCTGAATATGAAATAAAATCTTTCAAGCTTTTAAAGCAAGAAACAGACATTAAAAACCCTCTTTATCTGTGGGCATGTGTAATACTATTAGCTCGTTTTGATCATGTAAATAACCATCCAATCAACAATACACTATTCAGTAAGTCATCCTTTAAATAATGAAACTTGTAATAAAATGCTAACCCTAATTTTCTATTTTCTGAAACTTATTAAAAATAGTGATGGCGTCATCGTAAGTTAAAACCAATAATCCCGTAAAGATATACATATACGTTATAATTTTATAGATCTGTCAGAGTATCCAAGATATATCAACTCGATTTCCGAAAGATAATAGTAAGAATAAAATATACTGAAGAAGAACTTGAGTTCAGAAGAAGAGTTTTCTGGAGCTTTTACGCATTTGACAGAGGGAATATGTCATTTGCAGGCTCATTCCCTACTATTCAAGATCGGGATATTGTAGTAAACCTCCCTAAAAATGATTTTTTATGGAGGTGTGGTGGTGAGTGCAAAGAGGGACATCGCGAACTGGTGCTTTGGAACTACATTGCAAACAGCTTGCTTCCTGATAAATACCCAAAAGAAAAACACAAGGAATGGATAAAAACACTATATCTTCATGGCAAAGTAATTCTTTTTGCACGGAGAAGATGGATTACAAAGATTTATGACCCAGACGATGATAATCTTCAACTCGTAAGACTCATCAACAATTTAAGTAATTACAGTGAGAACGTTGTTATTCCAAACTCAGTAAATTTTGAAAAAATCAAAGAAACTCACGAAAAATATGAAAATACTCTAAGAATGACTATAGAAACTGAAATTCAGATATTAAACTATATATTCAATCAAATGCACAACTCTATGAAAATCATTCTCTACCAAAGCGAAATGGTGAGAATGAAGGGAAGGTATATGCATCCTGGAAGAGTAGTTTCTGCAAAAAATATAATTACAGAATGTGCAGAAAAACAAATAGACTTGCTACATAATCTCAACGAAGTTTTACCTCCAAATTACAGTGAAAATTATGCATCATACTGGACACTCTTGAGTGGAGTAGTATGTTTGAATTTGATGGGGATTAATCCAAACAATAGAAAATTTGACGTTACATTAAAGTTAAAGGCGTTGAAAAATGAACATAAAAAACTGGGCAACAAATTCAACCTATTTGTTGCATATCCGCTCTATTTGAATCGAATATCAAAACTAATAAGAAAATCCCACACAGAAAACAAAAAATATAGTATGCTATTTCATGAAATGAAAAAGTTTTCCATCGATGAATCGGATGTGAATCCATGGCTTATTCCAAAACATGCATCGTATTTTTCTATAACATGCTGTTTTGAAAATTCATTCTCTACACTAAAAATCAATGAATATTTGGATGTTGATGAATCAAAAATTTCTACGTACAATGAGACTTTGAATTCTAGAACAGGGGATACCAGTGAGAATTTAAGTCCTGGTCAAGGATATCAATATTTCTTGACTGATTCTGAAGATTCTTCTTCTGATATTCCAACTTCAAAAAATACGAATACGAAAGGGTCTTATAAAAGAAATTATGAGCTATACAACGAGTATTCTCAGGCTTTGAAAAAACTTCAGCCAAATACTATACATAGTTTTCTTTACCAACACTTGGTTGATGTCTATTCAAGTAGAATTGTGGATGACATTCTTACTAACCCAGTAAACAATCAAAGCAGTCCGAGTACTTCATTTAGTATCCCCAGTACCAGTTATAACTCTCATAGCTTTATTAAGAGGGTAGAAAGTGAAGATGAACAGGATTTTTAGTTGTATTAGGTTATTTAAAAATGTGAAATCATTAGATAATAAAAATATCATGGTTTTAACCTAAAACCGCCAAATGTTGGCTGTATCTTTTATAAAAAGTTGGTGTAGTACAGAATGTGTTATTCTAGTGTTTCTCATACTATTGAACTACAAATCTTAAACAGGAAATGAAGAGGATAATGCACAAGCTTTAGAAAAACTTGTTGTGTCTCTGAAACAGGGGAAGTTTTGTTTTTATTGCTTGGCTTTTTTGGGACAAAAAAATACATCAGCTAAATGGTAATAGCCAGCTGTATCTCCAATCGCACTTTCAGAAAGTATTTCGTTTTACAGAGATTTTAACTACTAACAAGCCAAGACAGCGGAATATACAGAAACGAATATCAGTTCATTAAAATGGCATTTATCTCCTTTCAAAAAAGAAATTCAAAGTTAATAAATTCATTGTTCAAACCAGAGATACACAAGTTAATGTTCTTTAGTCTCGGGAACACTCGGGGCTGCCAACTGCTTTGTAGTAAATCACATGATTGACTCTGAAACTCGCAAATAGGAGTAACAGGATTCTAGGTGTGTGAATTGATTAAAAGCTACTAAAAGTTAATTGTTACTGAAACAGTGATTCATTCTTGTCATGTGAACCACAATTCAAGCCAATAGGATAAAAATTTGGATTACGCAATGACCAACCATTGACGTGGATTTGAGGGGCAGCAGCTATTGGGCAGAGGGGAAATGAGGAAAAGTGAATGTTGTCATGAAAAGTGCATGAGAAAAGAAATAACAAATGTCGAGAATTGAGGCTTCATTGTTCAAGTATAAAAGTTCACACTTCTCTCTTATTCTCTTTAGTTTCCTATTCATTCTCTATATATATTACCCTTTGTACTACTTTTTGTTATTACCCAAATCATGTTTTTCAGATCTCTCACTCTCTTTTCTCTCATTGCGTCTTTCTCAGTCGCATCTCCTTTCCTCTTCAACCAAGTCACCAAGCAAGCTCCTTTGCTCTCCGAAACCTCCGTTGAAACTATCCCTGACAACTACATTGTTGTCTTCAAAAAACACGTCCAACCAGGCCTCGAATCCTTTAGAAACCATTTCAATACTCTAAACTCCTTCATCTCGGCCAGTGGTGCCTCCCAGGAAAAAAATAAAATAAACCACATCTATGAACACGGAATCGTTGGTTATGCCGGACAATTCGAACCTGAGCTCATCGAAGGTATTAGAAACTCAGATGATGTCGAATATGTCGAAAGAGACCAGATTGTATATGCCTCAGACACCCAAAGTGGCGCCACTTGGGGTCTTGCCCGCATTTCCCACCGCGAACCAATGTCACTTGCCAACTACAACAAATACCTTTATGATCCAAAGGCCGGAACTGGCGTCACTGTTTATATTGTAGATACCGGTATTAATATCCAACACGTAGACTTTGAAGGAAGAGCTGTCTGGGGTAAAACTATCCCATCAGGAGATACTAACACTGACGGAAATGGTCATGGAACTCACGTCGCTGGTACTGTTGGCTCAAAAACTTATGGTGTCGCCAAAAAAGCTAAACTTGTTGCCGTCAAAGTCCTTCGCTCCAACGGCTCAGGAACCATGTCCGATGTAGTCAGTGGTGTCTCATACACTGTATCCGACCATGTCCAACGCACCAATGATGCCATCAGAACCGGCTCTCCAGCTCCTATTAGTGTCGCTAACATGAGTTTGGGAGGTGGAAACAGTCAAGCTCTTACCTCCGCTGTTACATCTGCTGTTGCAAGTGGTATCACCTATGTCGTTGCCGCCGGAAACGACAACAGAGATGCCTGCTCATACTCCCCAGCCAACACTCCTAATGCTATCACTGTCGGATCCACTGACTTCAATGATGCAAGATCATACTTCTCCAACTATGGCAAATGTGTTGATGTCTTTGCTCCAGGAAGAAACATCCTTTCTACTTGGATTGGCTCAAACACTGCTACCAATACCATATCCGGAACCAGTATGGCCAGCCCACACGTTGCTGGTTTGGCTGCCTACTACCTCTCTCTTTCAAACACCAAACTCACTCCTGCACAAGTTATGGCTAAAATCGTTCAAACCTGCACCAGCGGTATTGTCACCAGCCCTGGAACTGGTTCCCCAAATCTCCTTGTCTATAACTCTGCCCCCGCCAGCTTGGTTTAATCTGAAGACATTTTTTCCGTTTATTATACAAAAACTATAAAACTTATATATCACACTTTATGCTCAAACTTATGATTTTAGAGCAATTTAAATAAACGAGAATAATCACGTTATAAAAAACTGCATAATTTCAAAAAAAAAAGTAAAATTCTGTAAACCCTTTTTTCTCCCCCAAATATCCGAAATGGATTCTTCTGGCAGTAATCGATCCATTAGCGATGTTCCACACCCTTATTTTCCAAAACACATAAAGTTGGATCTACGAGAATCTTTCCATTCAACAATCACTGTACTTGCAGTTTTGGGATCTACAGTTTCGTTGTTAGTTTTTGTGGTGTTGCTTCTAGCAAAAAGGTCTAGGACGAAAATCAGAGGACTTGACAAATTCGCTCTTTGTTGGTTTACTGTATGTTCTGTGATTCATATAGTTCTTGAGGGATACTTTGCCTATAACCACAAAACACTCGCATCAAAACATGGAATCCTCGCTGATTTGTGGCGTGAATACTCGCACTCCGATTCTCGTTACTTAACAAGCGACCCATTTACCGTCATCATGGAATCAATAACCGCAATCTTCGACGGAGCTTTGTCCATTGCCTCCATTTATGCTATTTTCACAAACTCACCCGCTAGACACATTTTCCAACTGATTTGCTCCGTAATGCAACTTTATGGCGATGTACTCTACATGCTCACCAACAAATTCGAGAATTATTTGTATACTAACCCAGACCCATACTACTTTTGGGTATACTTCTTCGCAATGAACATCCCATGGATCATTATCCCCATAGTCCTCATTTGCCAATCATGCAAACAATTATACATTGGAATGAATTTCAATCATACCAACAAACTCAAAGATTCTTAATTTTTTTTATTCATACACAATAAAGAAATTTTCACCACCTTCTTTGCCTCCCAAGTCCAAATGGAGTCGAAATCTTGTTTTGTTGGGATTCGCTCCCTCTTGGCTGTCCCGATATACTTTGTGTCCCATCGAGATTCTTGTGGAATGGTGAACCAACCACCAAACTATCTCCTCTCACGCTCCCACTCCCGACTCTATTCATGCCATATCCCCTAACTGGTGTCCCAACGCTACCTCCTGCTAATGATATACCTTGTCGCCCACCGCTTGGCTGTCCAATAGTGCTAGTTAACGGAGATCTTGTAGAGAACGGTGAACTATACAACTTTTGTTTTTGGACACCACTACCAGAAACATCAATTCCAGACAACATTGACGAAAAACTGCCTTCAACTTTCTCTAGATTGTATTCATTCGTCTTTACTGGTGGTTGCTGCTGCACAAAATTGTAATTTTCTGTACTTTTTGCCAATCTAGCCTCCTCAAGTTCCTTCACACGCATTTGTAGCTCATTTGAATGCAACTCAATATTCTCTAATGAAGTCAAATGCTGATTCAATATCTTCATTACCAAAACTAAAGGATCTGCAAGTTTTGTACCACTTTTTTCAGATCCCAACATTCCAGATCCGCCTGTGACAGCCATAGCGCTTGACAATTCACTGACACTGTTTGCTTCTTCCACGAGTCCTGAAATACACTTTTCCATTTCATCAAGCTGGGCATTAAGTTTCTCTGCTGTTGAATACATTTGTTCGCGTTCTTCATCGACAGACTGCGAAATCGATGTTTGGCCAGAAATTCCACCTCCGAATTGTCTTCCAACTAGACTAGTTTTCGTTTGATCCACCAAATCTCTGGTTATTGGCTCATACTTGTCAAGCAAACTAACCAGCACTTTTTGCTGAGCTTCCATATGATCCAAACTATCATTCAATACCGTTTGATCTGTTTCTGCTGCTGTCGCTAGTTCATACAGCTTTGTTATTTGTTTTCCTTGTTCTATCAACTGTTGCTCCCACTTTGATGCCATTGCCGCTTGGCCATGGAATTGCTTGATTTGTAACGACAATTCTGATGTCCACAAATCAATTATCTCGCCCAAAGTCCTTGTTCCCAACAACGCTGTAGAAATATCACTGGTTGTATCTTGTACCTCTACAGTTTTTATCAAATCTGTTTTGTTTTGCGTTCCTGCCAAATTCGTACTAGCACCGCCAAATCCAGATTGAGTGGCGGGTGTTGATGTTGTAGCTGTTTTGGTAGCTGTTTCTGTGGTTTGTGTGGGTGCTGTCGTACTTGCTGAACTAGAAATTGCACTAGAGCTTGGAAACAAGCTGGTTCCTGTAGAGGTTTCATTGCTTGTCTTTTCAGTAGTGTTCAAAGAGCCAGGAGCATTTTTAGTAAGTGAGAAGAGGTCAGATCCTTGAGCTTTAGATTCAGTAGTTGTATTTTTATTTTGTTGTGTTGAAGTAAAAAGTGATGGTTTGGTAGTTTGCTCCAAACTTTTCCCAAATAAACTTTGCCCACTATCACCTTTCAAATTCGTACCAGATGTAAATAATCCAGTTGTTGTTGATCCCCCAGTTGGCTGTCCAGATAAACCGCCAAATTGACCAATACCCGGTTTAGGTTTCGATTCCTCACCGCCAGTTTTCGATGCACCAGCACCAAAAAGCGATGTGGTTGCACTTGAATCTCCTGTTTTTGGCAATTCAAACGAAAAAGTTTTGGGTGCGGATCCGGCACCTGAATTCCCAAACAATGAACCTTTTTCGCCACTACCAGTTGCAGGAGCTTTCTGCTGTGTAAACAAGTTGGTAGATGAATTTGACCCAGATGCGTTTAACGAACCAAATGAAAATGTTGTTGGTTTGGCTGATTCATTCTTTGGAGGATTTGCCCCTCCCAACGATAATGACCCACTTCCAAAATTAAATCCAGATGATCCACCGCCTGATGTCGCTGGTGCCGCAGTACTTCCAAACATATTGGAAGATCCAGTATTTCCAAACCCACCAAACATGGGCTTGTTCTGCGTGGTTGCAGCATCAGTTTTTTGTTGATTTGCTGCTTGTTCAGTATTTTGTGTATTACTATTGTTTGATCCAAAAGTAGATGTACCACCAAAAAGGTTGTTCTGACCCCCAGTACCAAATCCACTACCTCCAAAATCTAAAGAAAACAAAAATAAATAACCCATTCATAAACTCAATTTGTTTTACTTACTCATTCTTGGAATCTATAAATTGAAATGTTTGTTTCTGTACACTAAAATTAAAAAAGAAAACAAAAAATTTTAGTATTTATTTCCAAAAAAAAACTTGTAAATCAGAGTCCAATAAAATCGA
>MBFT01000070.1:0-17391 GCA_003086725.1 Furculomyces boomerangus | reverse complement strand
CAACATTTGGGGGAAGTGGTGGTTGTGCGACATTTGGGGGGAGCGGGGGTTGTGCGACATTTGGAGGAAGTGGTGGTGGAGGCAACATATTGTTTGCAGATGTTTGTGTATTGTATCCATAATATTGTTGGTAATTCAACTCTGGTTGTTGGGGTCCAGATTTTGGAGGTTGGTAATTATATGTTTGATTATATTTATTCGTGTTTGCAAGTGCAGATTTCGCTGCAATTGCATAGTTTTGATAGTATTCTTCCCATGCTTTAAGATCTTGATCTTCTAAATTCCAAAATTAGGTTGTAAAAAAATACTAGTAAATACCTTTTTCTTTGCTCATTTTTACAATTTCAATAAATAAAAGAGATTATAATTTCCTCAAAAAAAAAAAAAAGGATACAATAATTTATTTAGAAAATAATCAAGAATTTTTAAAACATTTGAATTGAATACTTGAATGTGCATGAGATCTTTTCAACAACTTGTCAATGTTCTCCCACTGCCTCTTTGGCAACTTGACTTGCCCTGCGACACTAAACTTTTCAGGTGGTGGAAACATATCCTCAACAACCTCCTCAGAATTCAATTGAGATTTGGAGTGTTTCTGCATCGATTTCGAAAAAGTCTGTGAAAAGTACCCAAATAATAATCTACAAGTTTCTTCACTCGATGGTGTAACAAACTCCGATAATACTTGACACACAAACAATATTTCAAGAATTGCTTGGACTACACCCGACTTGCTGAACGAATCTACTACTCGGAAAGATCGCAACATGTTCATCAACATATCTGAATACAGTTGTTGAAACACTCTCTTTATCAGTGGCTGGCTACTCTTCCCCCCAGTACTCGATACCTTGTTGTTTTCAGGTAATGAACTGCTTCTCCCACCATTCTCTAATGTATTAGACCCAGTATTCGATACTAAATCAAGAATTTCTGCATGCACAAAGACCAAATACAACAACGCCTTGCTAACATACGGTTGTACGTCTTTAACCTCATCTACTGTTGTTGACCAACTAAATCCACCCATTAGTACTCCCCTCTTGATTATCAAACTCAAATATTTTGATTTGTGAGACAAATACTGATTAAACACTATATCGTCCAATCTTCTAAACACCTTCTCCAAACCTGGCACATATTCCTTCAAATTTATGGATAGAACTGATTTCACTGTTTTCGAGTGAACCAAATCCGGCATTACAAGCATCCTAAACGCCTGCATATTGCACAACGTCACAAGAATACAATAATTTTCCTAAAAACAAATATGGTTTTAGAAATTCGATAATAATAAAGAAAACTAACCTTTTGTGTAAGATTTGACCCCAAATATGCAGATATTGTGCTTTGATCCCGTTGCGAATCAATATTACTGGGATAATATCCATACCCACTAATAGCAAGAAATTGCATCGAGTCCAAAAAGCTATACAAACTATCGAAAAACGATATTGTTGCTCTTTTAATTGCATTCTTATGGAATTTTGCTGTTTCCATTTCTGCATTTGTAATCAAAGTGCTAGTACTATCCCCATTTTTGTTCTGATAATTCACAGTCGCATTCTTAATCCCAGCTGAATATAACGCATCGATCTGACCCAAAATACTCTGCTGTGCACGCAAATATAATGCAACAATGTCCGTATTCGCAATGGTTTTCGCTACCGTCGCTACATCAGATTCATTACTTGCCCCGTTTGATTGTTGCCTACTACGAGGAATAAAAAACTGCGGCCAATGGTCTGTACCATACCTCAGCTTCCACGTTTCTTGGAGATGGAAACTTTTTGAATCTTCTGACCATGCCTGACACAACACAAACAACAAACATGATTTTAGTTGGGATACTAAAACCGCCAGCATTTGGTTGGTTTGTTGTGATATTTTTAGTGCTATTATATCATTTGCCGAATTCACTATTGTTTCGACTATACTCGTCATAAAGTATCCGGATAATAGTGTGTGTGTTTGTGGAAGTGCTTTTGATATCTGTTTAGCACGCTCAACACCTTCATCCCCTTCAAATGATCCTAAAACTATATCCTGAATAGAAATTTTGTTTGCTTTCTCATTGTCTTCCGGTTTGTTTGGAGAAATATATAACATTTCAAACAATATTTTTCCAAACTCTAGAACTAGTTCTTGCACCAGTTTATTTCCGAGTTTCTCTTTTGCCAAATCTCGAGGTAATGATGAATCATTCAAATATTTGTGGTCCATGTATGCTTCAGCAAGTCTCCAAAAATCTGGAACACATCTAATAATAGTTGTGGAAAGACTCCTTACCGCAGAGAATATCAATCGCCACTGTGCAAAATCTTCGTCTCTTACTGTACTCCCAGCATTGTAATCTGCAATACCTTGTGCTTGCAAAGCTCTTTTCAATTCTTCACTACGACGGATTATTGCCTTTTCATCAGTTTCACCAGATTCGTATATAATTGGACGAACACTTTTTTGCAAATTTGCTTGTTTTCTACGCAATGAATCAAAAACTTCTTGCATTTGATCAATGATCCAAATGTGTTGTCTCTCCAAATAATATCCAACTGGGTCTTCATCCTTTTCAATACCAAGATCAAACAAATGCCTAAAATTTAATTGTAATAATGGCAAGTTATAATTATCCTACCTTATGACGACTTCTTGTGTATCTATTGGGCGGTATGACTGGCCCAAATGTCTATAAAGCGAAGATTTCAATTCAACTAGACTTTCTTGAACTTCTTCCCAAATCTTGTCGACAATATTATCAAGAGCAGTAACAAGACGAAGGTCAGAAACACTACTAGGGTCTTCATGTTTCAGGTGTCTTAACAAAGTGTATCCCTTTTTATACTCTCTGACAGCAGCATCAAACTTTCCCTAAAAAGGATACTGGTAAATAGACATTAAAAAACTACTTTCACTTGCCTGTCGGGTTAGTTCGATGAGGCTGTGTGGTAGATTGAAAAAGAATTTATATCTTCCAACTACACTAAGAGTACTTCTAATCTTTTCGGCACTTGAGCGGCGTTCAATAATTGGATTGTAAATCTGTTCTGCCTTTTCAATACATTCTATACAAGAGTTAGTTGGAAAAATCGATATTGAAAAAACTTACTGTTTAATGCAGTTGTAAACTTTTTGGTTCCATATTCTTCGCTTTCGTGTAAACTGTTAAGTTTCATTTCGTCATACAGGATATCAATCTTGTTTTTGGCTTCAACAAACCGATCGAAATTGTTCTTGACTAAAACTTTTAGTGCTTCTGATCTCATTGACATTGCATTCCTCAATGATTTTGCTCCTTGGACTAGTTGCCCAAACTTTGCATCCTTATGCAAAGTTACCAGAAAGTCAGTGCTCGAAAACTCCTTGTGCGAAACAAAAAACTTTGCACCTATGTAACACTTTTAGTAAACAGTTTTCTAATAGTGGAAACTTACGATATGCCAAGTCTGTAGAAACTAAAGAATCTTTACGTTCGCTCAATGCACTACAAAAAGAATTAGAAACGCAAAGAAAATTGAAGTGTACCTCTTGATTGACCGCAAAAGTCCCAACGGATCGTAATCCTTATAAACAGCAACGTATTTATACTTTTTCTGTTTTGTTTGCTCCAAATCTTCACCAACTGCCAGGTTTTCATCTTGAGCGATATCGTTCTTATCCTCCATATAATTGAATCTGGAAGTGTTTTCATTATCAACTTGCTCGAGAAGTTTCTTATCCTGTCGTTCATCATTCTCGCCCCAATTTGTCATGTCGTACGATTCGACGCCATAGTAGTTTAACACTATAAAAATTGTAAAAATGATGGTATGGGGTACAAGTGTTTACCTTCAGAATCATCGAAATCCATTTTAGTAAAAGAAAAAGATTTATGTGGAAAAGATAAATATTAGAAGGGGTAAATGAAATGCAATATTATTTGTTTTGCAATCGTTTTATTTATGAACATTTACAAACAAAACAAGTGGTATGTAATTAAACAGGAAGTTTAAACTTCTTTCCTTTCAAAACTCTTGTAAAGTAAATATAAAAGAAGTCTCCATAAAGCACAGTCTGAAGAATACCGGCGAGCCATGCAACATAATCAACATAATCCTCATAAATGTAGCGGTAAACCCAATTCAAAAGATAGAGCGCACGGTACCCACCCAAAGCAAAGATGTAATGACTGGTAATCGTATCAGCCTCTCCTGTTCTCTGCGTCTGGAACAGCTGTGGAAGTATAGCAACAGACTCCAAATAGATTGAAAACGACCACAAAACCTACATTCATCGTAAAACACTATCCAATCTAAAACTAAAAGAACTTACTCCACGGATTGTATACTTGTCTGGAAATATCAATGCGAAAACTATCGAACCCGCAAGCAAATACTCGATACGGAAAGTATCAAGTGAAGCATCGTATGTATCCTTATATGGTCTCTTAATCAAGTACAGAATGTAAACTGACGTCCCAATAAAAAATATCTTCATTGTTGTGTTGTAAAACGAATAATACTTCACAAACAAATCCAAATATCTCGTCAAAAATACAATCAAGAAAAGCATCTGCGTCTTAAACGATATACCTAAATCATCCGTTAGATTACTCTACTCCACACCCAAAACTGATGATTTACCTCCACATGACTTTGTAGCCTGCATCTTGGCTATGAGAATGGCTATAGAAGCCAAATGTAACAGATCAGCTGCCAATCTAAACAGATTCATCTTGAATTCAGAGAAAAGGTTTGGATAAAAGTTTACGAATTGAAAACAGAAAAACTTTTGTATTTACAAAGAAAGAAATAACAAAAAAGTATTATATTGAATAAATAGTTTTTTTGGCCAATTGCAATCATTAGGCCAAATGTTTTAGTTTTAGCTGTTCGTTTCCTATTGGCTACTACCCCAACTATTTATTATGCGTTTTTATATGTCTATTCAACATATCAGGCCTAGAAAACGATTTCGTACAGTTTACGATCTTACAAACAAATGGTCGCTCGCCAGTATGTATCCGCAAATGTTTCAACAAGTTCGATGACTCAGCAAATCTCTTTGTACAATCTTTATACGTACATTTGTAAGGCTTTTCCCCCGTATGTGTTCTGATATGGATTTTTAGTGCACTTGAAGAATTGAATGTTTTTTTGCAGTTACTTATTGAACATTTGTATGGTTTTTCTCCTGTATGTATTCTCTCATGCTGGTTTTTGATATGAACTTCCAGGAATCTCTTGTTACAGCTCTCACAGATATAAGGCTTGTAACCTGTGTGTATTTGAACATGTCGGATTATTCGTTGTCTTTGCAGGAATGGTTTAAGTTTACGTTCGCATCCCCGCCAGCCACAGTAGTATTCTCGTTGGCCTGAACCTATATGTTGGTCATCAATGTGCTCAGAAAGTAGTTCCAAACTTATACATTGGGCACAGCAATTTTCCCACAAACACATGTATAGTTGCTTTTTAATATGTTTTTTGAGTACATGTTGTATCAAATCTATAGTATTAGTGTTGGATTCACTGCACTTTGTCCATTTGCATTGAATTTCTTCATCGCTGCCAGTTTCACTATCTCTTTCCTTTGATTCAGTAAAATTAGAGCTACAGACGACATTTCTTTCTGCCAGCATTCCTTTATTACTGTTATTGGTATTTGTTTCATGTGGGTAAGTGTTGTTTTTAGATTTTTCGGTAGTGTTCATAACACTGACATCGCCTGCACTGCTAACGATTTTCAAGATCATGCTTAGAATGCTTTTGCTATTGATGGTATTTAGACTATCCTTTGAGCTGGTAGATTGATTGTGTAGTGGTGAGTTTGGTTTGTTGTTCTCTAGTTCTTTTAGATGGAGTTGATACAAATGGAGCAACAAATCCTCGATACTATCAAACTTTTCTGTACATTTTTGCCACAAACATTGTTGGAGATTATCCGCATCTTTGTGGTCTTGAGAAGACATGTCTTCATTTGTAAATGGGGTGTTTTGGTTATTAATTTTGTTTTCGATATTGTCAATATTTTCATTGCAGTTTGGTTCTGGATTACTAGTATTATTCATAAATTGGGAGTTTTTCAGAGTGGGAAGTTGAGGTTCATGGTGTTCATATTCATACCCACGATATTTTTTCCCGAATTTTGTTCTACTGGTGCTAGTTCCGGAGTTGGTTGATATGGAGTCTGAAAATGTTTGGTTGATGGAAACGGGAAGTTTAAGATCTATAAAAAAATCTGGAGTGTTGGTGGTATTAAAATGGGATTTGGTGTTACCTTTGTTGTTTGGAAGATCGGAAACAGGGTTTTTCTTTTGGAAGATTCCGGGGTATGAAAGGCTTTTGTGGTTTAATTGTTTGATGTTTTCAGGATTTATTTGAGTTATAGTTTGGGTAATGTTATTTTGGGCGAGAGATGAAAAACCGGGGTTTTGGGCTGAATCGAGCGGGGAAGGATTATTGTAAAATTTGTTTCTAAAAGTTTGTTTGGTGGGTAATTTGTTTTTGGGGGGAGATTGTTTTTGACAAGGTTGATGATTTGGGAGATCGAACTTTCTTTTATGTGAGGATTGTTTGTTTGGAGCGGGGGATTGATGAATGTGGTTGTGAGAATGGGGGTTTGTGGTTTGTGGGTAAGGGGGGTTTGAGAATTTGAGGAATTGGTCGTTGTAGAAAGCTTTGCTTTTTATTCTGTCTAGGAATTGCTGCAGGCAGCAGCAGCAAAACTTTAGATCCTCAAAGGATTTGTTGAAGCCCAAGCTATCGAAAGAAGGGAGTATAGTTGGGGTTGCGGGTTTTTCGGGGGGTTGTGAGGAAGGAGGCGGGGGGAGTGGGGGGGAGTGGGTCGGGAGGAGGGGGGGAAGCTTGATGTTTCCGAAAGAGAAGGGATTGTTTTCCATTTGTAAGCAAAAAGGAAGTTGAATAAATTAAAATTTAATACAGTTATTCTAATAAAAATCGTGTGAAATAGAAATGACCAGTTTTTCGTTTCCAAAAGACTCTATTGCCTTCTGCAAATCCGTATCGTTTGTGAGTGCCGTCAAATCTCCGCTGCTGTTCTTGTATGTCAACACAAATCCCTCTGGCAGCCCTCTGCTGTCTGAAAACTTCCCAAAGTTCCCTGACAACCTGTCGTATATCTTTGACACCAGTGTATCGTACCCACACGATTGGCTGACCCGCAGTGCTACCATCTCCTTCTCAAACATCACTTTGATTTTTATTGCGTGACTTGCCTTTGAAAAGCTATTGGCCGACATCATATTCGAGTTTTCTGGCGATATCGGTGTTCCTATCAGTGTGTTGATACTCATTTGTGTCCCGGCAAATGTGTTTTCTCCCGAGAAATATTCGTTTCCAAAAGAGTTTGTCTTTATATTTTCAAGCGAGTTTTGGCTCACCAGACTCCGCGAATCTGAGTTGAATCTCGCCAGATTTGTTGCTGGAATGATTTCTAGAAAAGCCAGCGTAGTAGCACTCGAAAGTGCGTTTGGGCAGCTCACTGACAATTTCTCCACAAAGTTGCTTAGTTCCCCAAGCCTTCTTGTAGCTATGTTGTCGCTCATAAAACTGTATTGGTGTGAGTTGCTTTGTGATCCGTTTTTCAGCAGCCCTGAGAGTGTAGGGTATTCTGTGATGATATGTTTATAGAACCTACAGAATTCCTCCCACGACTTGTAAACATGGTTTTGTTTGTTGTTGCTTAGCCTGTATTCTGTAAGGAAAAGATACTTCCCATTCTTCCATATAAATGACGATGTCTTTATGCTCTTCACAATAAAGCCTATATTCCCTTTTGGCCCTGGCATAGACTTTGTTTTTAGGCTTATTTTCTGTGTTGGCGGGAAAAGGTTAAATGGACTGATTGAATCATTTTCGTATTCTTCATAATCTGTAGTTCCTCCAATCTCTTGTTTTTGATGATCAAAATCCTCCATAATCATGTTTTCATTATGGTAAAAACCACCGACGTTCTTACTATTATTCATTGTGTCTTTATTTGGTACGTATTCTGTTAGGCTGTTAGAGTAAGGAATTCCTATTATATCCATATACTCATCAAGGACTGAATTGAAAGCAAGTCCTTGTTCTTTGCCTATTGATTTCGATGAAGATAAGCTGCTAGACTTTGACGACGTTTGCGTTGCCAGCGTCAGCCGTTTCCACTCTTCAACTGTTGGAATTCTTACTTTGTATTTCTCCATATATCTCTCTGGATCTCTACAAAGCTCGTTGCTGCCGGGTTTTATCAAAGCAACATAAGAAACCGGAACCAGCCCAACAGACCCCTGGTTTTCATAAAGTTCAGCGACATACCAGTCATTTGTACTTTGTGCTAAAATTAAAAGTCTATCGCCTTCAGAAACTGACAGTTCTTCTTTGCTTTCTGCAACAAAGTTGTACAGTACCAAAGCTTGTATGGTAGACTGTCCGTCGGAATCATAATGATAGGTATCCATAAACTTAGTTTTGGGCTCTGTCTTTTTTGTTGAAGAAATTATTTCTACAGAGTTCCAATCGTCAAAATTGATACATGACTTTGAATTTTTTGAATCTTGGAGTGAAGTAAAAGCACCAAGATAATTGCCATTGTTACTGTGAGTTAATTCGTTTGAAGATAAGAGACTCCTGTTAAATTCTTGTACAGCTGATTCACTTTCAGATCTACCTATAGGATAACTTACGATGTTTACTGAATTGAGAGAAGTTTGTGAGGTTGTTGTTTGAATATGTGGTAAAGGCGGAAGTTGTGTTTTTTTAAGGGAGGAAATGGGTATAAGTTTGCTCTTCTTGAGTTTGTCAGCCCTGGTTTCCAGGGTTTCAAAACATGAAACTGGAACCAAGCCCTTGATTTTCATTAAAGGATTAGACACATAATAGAACTGAGTGTCGTTTTCACGAGCAATAACATGAAAAAAATCGCCCTTTTTGAAAGACACTTCCTTCTGGGAGGCTGCTGTGTAGCTTGTAGTTGCCCTTATAACTTTCTTTGGAGGGTCCATATTTATATTTGTAAAAGCGTTTGGATTTAAACAAGAATATGCATAAAAGTCGGGTAGTATATACAGAAAGAGGTATGAACAGATGAACGATGTTTTCTTTGATTGCAAGTGAAGTGATGGGGAAATGTTTAGCAGCTAGTAATTTAGGGGAAAAAGTCTGGAATAGAGAAAAGAAGTGACAGTAAATAAGCCTTTATTGAAATACTAAAACGTTCGCTGCTTCTTTAATTATCCTAAATTCTTTGCATATTGCCTTTTTCAGACCTTCTTTACACTAATAATATCCGCCCACCTCATTTGCCAATCTCCAAAATCATTCTTTGTTTTTAAATTTGTATTCCCACAATAGCAAATCACATTCCCGTTCTTATCAAAACCCAATCATTATTTCTAAAGCACCACAAAAAAGTTATCATTTTTCTCAATTCGTTTCTCCCAATCACATTTGTTCCAAAGCTATGCGACTTTTTGCAAATCAATTAAACCACAAAAGTAAAAACTGGTTACTAAATGTCAAGTCCTTTTCTCATTTCTTATGAAATATCGCCCATGTCCCATTTCCACTGCCAAACTTTGAAACCCAATTTTAACAGAAACACGTCTCTTCTTTTTAAAGTTTTTCTACCCAAGTTGTTAGCTTCTTTGAACTAAACCAAGCAAGACATGTTGGCCCATTAGTGAAACTCTTACTGAACGCTTTCCAGTTGGTAAAATAAATCAGCTAATACGTATTACAAACCTGGGAATTCCCTTTGAGAAAAACTATATCCGTTTTTAATGGGTTTGTCCTTCAGGGGAAAGTATAACATAACTGTTATTTCTATTTATTGCTAAAAATTCTTATTTTTGGAATTTGAATTTTCTAATTCTATCAAAAATGAAAAGCTTGTTCCATCACCAACTCATTACGAAAATCATTAGAAATTCCCTTCTCATTGCTAATTTAATCTAATATTTATAATTTTCTCTTACCAAACTAAATTAAAAATCCAACTACCATTTGATTGACTATCCCCTATTTATACCTACCAATACACACTATCTGAATATCCAAGGAATAGTATTTTTATGTATCTATACTAAAAGTATTAAATTTCGTTTATCGGCAAGTGGGGATGGTAGCTAATTAGTTCAAACCGTAGCAATACCTTCATAACAACTAAACCACCAAGTCCAACAACGTTGTAGTGGTCACTTTTCTTATTGGCTTAAAATTATAAACCACAGATTAATGATATTTTTATTTGTACACTTTTGTTTTTCGCTATTTGCTTGCACAAATATACCAATTCTATGACTATATTGTTTTTATTACGAGATGACAGCCACATTTTGAGTAGCTTTAACTAAAAAACGTATTGTAGCAATCGAGTTTTTTGTCCGCAAATCTGGAAATTAAATGATTTTCAAGGATTTTTTATGACGATCTAATATCAACAAAGTTTAATTGTTTATTTTTGATTCAGCAAATGGTTGCAAAGAACTAAACAACTACTAAAAAATCAAATTGGCGAATAAAATTCGAGGAAATCAACATCCTATCTATCTTTAAATCTCGTTTGGGAATTTTGTCAGATTAATTTCTCTTCAACTAAATTGGTTTTCGGATTCGGACAAATGTCGCAAAACCTACGGTTTTAGGAAAAAAAGTTGTTATCCAATAGCTGCAATTTAAAAACAATTTTTTTTAAATAATATGATTTATGTCCATCCAATTTAAGAACTTGGGTTTTAGCCAATAAATCCAATATTCTTAAAAGAGAACATTTATGTAACTCTAATACTAACCTATAAAGTTAGCCAAAAAAGTTTCCATCCAATAAGTACTATGTTTACAAATCAAAACATCCAATCACCAAATCCACCAAGGATAGACAGATTGTTTTCAAAAATAATATGTTTATTAGCTAAAATGTTGAGTTTATTGGCTGAATTACAAAACTTTGGCCTCATTTCGCAACTTTTCAATCAATTCGTCAACAGACTCAACTTTAACACCTGACTTTCTGGCAGCTGGTTCAGCTACTTTCAAAGTTTCCAATCTCTTCGTAATTTCTACACCCAAGTCTGATGGCTTATACTTATCAATAGGCTTCTTTTTTGCCTTCATAATGTTTGGTAAACTAGCATATCTTGGCTCATTCAACCTCAAGTCTGTAGTTATAACTGCTGGTAGACTACACTCCACTGTCTCCAATCCCCCGTCAATTTCGCATGTAGCCAAAAGTTTGTCTTCACCAATATCCACCTTTGATACAAAGTTTGCCTGTGGGAGATCTAACAGTCCAGCCAACATCTGTCCAGTCTGACCCGCATCATCATCAATAGCCTGTTTCCCCATAATTATCAAATTTGGATTCTCCTTTTTAGCAATTGCAGAAAATAGTTTTGCTACTGAAAGTGGCTCCAAAATAGTCTTCTCATCAACCTCAACATGAATGCCTCGATCTGCACCCATAGCCAATGCAGTTCTCAACACCTCGCTGCTTTTTGGTGGTCCACATGACAATGCTATTATTTCAGAAACTCTACCCTTTGGTAACCTCTCTCTCAATCTAATTGCCTCCTCAATAGCTATCTCATCAAACGGATTTATGCTGTGCTTCACATTCGCTGTTTCCACTGCAGTTTTCGCTGAATTCACTCTGATCTTCACTGCGTAATCAATAACTCGTTTCACTCCAACAAGAATCTTCAAGTTTGACATTTTGATCTGTAATTCACTCTTTAAAAATGTTGATAATGAACCAAGATTGATAAAAAGTAATAATTCACAAATCAACTGCAAATCCAAATCCTTCCCAATTTGTAGCCAATAGCAGCATTAATTACGTTTTTGTTTCTATCCAATGTTTTTCTTGATTTTTTTTCATTTATCCAATAGTATAAACATCGTAAAAATTTTATAAAACAAAACACTCTTGTAAATTCTAAACATCGATCTTCAAATGTCTTCCGCAATCTTCCAAGAAGGATCCACACAAGAACGTGCTGAAAATGCCCGCATGACAAACATCGTCGGTGCTATAGCTGTTGGCGACCTAGTAAAATCAACTTTGGGACCAAGCGGTATGGACAAAATCCTAATGTCTGCTAGTGGACAAGGTCAAACACCAATGCTCGTAACAAACGATGGTGCAACAATCCTAAAATCAATTGCCCTTGACAATGCTGCCGCAAAAGTCCTTGTAAACATCTCAAAAGTCCAGGACGACGAAGTCGGTGACGGAACAACCTCTGTATGTGTTCTTGCTAGTGAATTGCTTCGCCAAGCAGAAAAACTACTAGATATGAAACTACATCCACAAACCATCGTTGATGGATACAGAAAAGCCACTGAGTGTGCACGCAAAGCTCTAGAAACTATAGCTTCCGACAGTAGCGACGATCCAATCAAGTTTAGAACCGATCTCATCAACATTGCAAAAACTACCTTGAGTTCAAAAGTTTTGGCTGTAGACAAAGAAAAATTTGCGAATATATGTGTAGATGCCGTTCTCAAGCTCAACAAAAGCACCAACCTCGAAAGTATCCAAATCATCAAACAATCAGGCGGAAAAATCACTGATTCTTACCTCGATGATGGATTCATTCTCAATAAAAAGATTGGCGTGAACCAACCCAAATCCATCAAAAACCCAAAGATCCTTGTCGCTAACACTGCTATGGATACCGATAAAATCAAGATTTTTGGTGCTAGAGTCAAAGTCAACGATACTGCACAACTTGCTCAGATAGAACGTGCAGAACGCGAAAAAATGAAAGCAAAGGTGGCAAAAATAGCTTCTCTTGGAATCAATGTGTTTGTTAACCGTCAACTTATTTATAACTATCCTGAACAATTGTTTGCTGAACATGGTATTATGGCAATAGAACATGCAGACTTCGAAGGTATTGAACGACTTGCTCTTGTGACAGGCGGTGAAATCGCATCAACTTTCGATTCACCTGAAAATATAAAACTTGGAACTTGTGCTTTGGTTGAAGAAGTACAAATATCCTCAGAAAGAATGATAAAGTTCAGCGGAGTATCTTCTAGTAGCCAAGCATCGACTATAGTTTTGCGCGGTGCAACACAACAGATACTGGATGAAGCAGAACGTAGTATCCATGATGCACTTTCAGTTCTAAGCCAAACTGTAAACGAACCTCTAATAGTTTATGGAGGCGGATGTGCAGAAATGGTTATGAGTGTAGCTGTAGAAAAACTCGCCACAAAAACAAGCGGAAAACAATCACTTGCCATCGATGCCTTTGCTACTGCACTCCGCCAACTCCCAACCATACTCTGCGACAATGCAGGTCTTGATAGTGCATCTCTAGTCAGCGATTTGAGGGCATCACATTATGATGGGAAAATGTTTAATGGGTTGGATTTGTATAATGGAAAAGTCGAAAATGTATGCGAGTTGGGAATAACAGAATCTTTCAAATTGAAGAGACAAGTGTTGTTGAGTGCTTCAGAAGCTGCAGAAATGATTCTTCGTGTAGACGATATCATTAGATCAGCTCCACGCCAACGTAGAGATTATTAATAATATTTTTATTACTACCATTTAAAAAACAAAATAAACTATTGACGGCCAAGTTTCCTTGCTTGTTCTCCTAAAAACTATAAACACTAAGAATTGTTCATAAAAACAAATTTACCTTCACACGCAATTTGCATTCTCTTTTCGTTTTTCCTATAACTCCATTTGCTATATGTTCCCATCTGTCACCTTCTCCACTCCAACTTGGTGGATACTTTTTCATCATGGATTCAAGCATCATCTGATCATTTTTTGTCCATTGGACAACATCGCTTTTGGGTTTAGTTGTACTTTGAACCAATTTATCATCGTATCTAACAGAAATTTCCTCGAATTTGTTTGTAATTTCATTTCCTCCACTTGTATGCGTCTGTAATTGTCGGATATCAGTGCCTTCAGAAGTAACATACCCTAAACAACAATTAGTCAGTTCAATAAAATAAACATACCATGTGCAAGTTCTTTCGATTTCTGAATCAATTCCATATTGTTTCTTGTATCAAGTCCCGTATGTTGCGTAATCCACGAGCCAATGGTTTCCCATCGGTTTAATGATCCACCAGGAAACTTTTTCACTGCTTTAACTAACGCTTCAAGTTCAATTGCAGTCCATTCCCTCACCTTTTTTTTCCCAACAGGATTTTCTTGTATAGGAGACATTTCCTCACGGATTTTTTTACCTTTATATAATTATTATAGTTTTTTCAAGAATTATCAACTTACCTGAAACGTAAATATTGAAGCTGGATGAAAGTGTAGGGATTTTGTGGATAACATTTATAATGTATTCTGCAATTATTTGGGAGGGTGTTTGTGTATCGGATTTTTTATTAGATAAATCTTCCAATTTGGTGTTGAGCGAGTTGGTGTCAGATAGATTGAGGTTGGAAACAAGGGTATCGAATTCGGTTTCGATCATCATTTTCCGTTGTTGGTCGGGGTTTGTTTGTGTATAAAAGAAATTATGTTTCTAAATTAAATTTAGTAGGGATTCAAAATAAACTTACTTTGGCAAACATCATTAGATCTTTTCTTGCTTTCAAAAGGTTTTTCTTTTGGATTTGTATCAATTTCTTTTCTTCTTGTTTTTTCTTTTCTTCTAGTTGTATCCTTGATTTTTCTTGATTTATTTTTTCTTGTTGTTCCTATTCATTTTATAAATTGTATTCTCTCAAATATTATTTTCTCACCTTTAACTTTTTCTCCAATAAAAGCTTTTCCTCTCTTGATTTTTCTTGATGCTTCTTCTCTTTTTCCAATTTCATCTCTTTTTTGTATTTGATTATTCTTGGATCACACTTTCTTGCTTGTTCTAATAGATTGTTGAATTTGATGAAATTTCACAATTTGTATGTTCTTACCAACAAGTAATCTGAGCCGCATATTATCTTTCTTTTTAAGTTTTTCCCTCTCTGCCTTGTTCGCTTTATCCTGAAATCGTTTTTCATCACGACTAAATACAAATATAGTCGACTTAAATAACCAAAGTACTTACTTCTCAGTTGATTCCTTCTCCTTGTCATAAAATTCATATGATCGCCACGAATCAAAATCCATCCTAATACCAATTTCAGTCTAATAACTTACAAAAAAGAATTACTTACCAAAACTTATAAAAGTTCACCACTTTGTCATATCCAGTATCCATATTTCCTAATTCTGGAACGTTCTTCTTTTTTGAAAACCTAATACACAAACTATAGTACCATTAAACATTGATCTTTACCTTGACTCCGCTTTGAAAACTAAATCATAGGTCGAAAAGAACTCTTTTCCTATCAGAGATTCTGGTTCAATATCTGGGATTCCCGGGTCAACAGAATCGTACTGTCTGCGACTGGTTGGATCTATCAACTGTGCATATCCTAACAACAGTTTAATATTGTGGTTTTATATATACATACCCTTTTGAAGACATTTAAAATATTTGTCATCGTTAGAGCTATTAGAAAGGGCAGCTTTTTTGTCAGGATGATGTTCCAAACATTTAGCCTTGTCTATAAAATCATTTAATTAGTCATTACTATTGGAATTGTATGGAACTTGCATGCAATTTTGATTTGGTCAAATGTCGCCTTGAATCTCAACTTTTCAAGACCCAATAGTTTGTATAGATCTAAACTCTAAAAAAGAGTCAGTTGTGAAAATTCCAAAAATGTGCTTACTTTCCAATCTTCAGGATTGGCGAGTTTGGCGAATGAGGGGTCTGTGGGTTCAACAAAATCAAAATCTTTTAGAGCAAGAGTTTCTTCTTTAGAAATTTTGCTATCTTTTTGGGAAAAACTTGCTAGTTGATCAACAGATTTAACATTTGAAAGGTTTTGATTTTGGAAGAAAGCGAATCTTGATCCGGTTTTCGCGATAGATACTTTTTTAAACTCTATAACAAACAATTAATAAACAAATAGAGTTGGATTTAGGGTATTACCAGAGATTTTTGAGTGTACTATTGGATCTTGGTTGCGTGCTGGTATTGAGATAAACATTAGTAATCAAAAAAGTTTGTCATAATTTGTCATTTGTACACAAAAATTAAAAAACAGGAGATTTAGTAAACAACTTTTCCTATATCAAACATTTCTCAGGAACAAATGTCTCGTTTACTCAAAAAAGTCCCAAATATAAATATCAGAGGATACTCTTCCCTTCAAAATAAAATGCAGGCAATACAAATATCTAAACTTGGAGGAATAGAAGTTCTTGAAAATGTCACCTTACCAATACCAAAACCCAGTCCCACACAACTTTTAGTAAAAAACGAATTTGCTGGCGTCAACTTTATTGACACATACTTCAGAACCGGACTTTACATGCCACCACTCCCCACCATTCTCGGTGAAGAAGGTGCAGGAACTGTTGTTGATATCGGATCCCAAGTATCTGACTTCGAAGTTGGTGATCGCATAGCCTTCATGACCTCATTCCAAGGCTACGCCGAATATGCCACTATAGATCCAAAAAAAGCTATAAAATTACCACCAAACGTCCCAACCGATATAGGATGCGCCACTTTGATCCAAGGATTGACAGCATACACATTGATCGAAAGGTCATACAAAGTAACTAAAAACGACACTGTTCTTATCCATGCAGCAGCAGGAGGTACTGGAAGGTTGTTAGTACAACTTTGTAGGCATATAGGTGCAACGGTAATTGGGACCACGAGTTCTGAGGAGAAGGGGAAGATAGCACTTGAGGATGGATGTGACCATGTGATAAACTATAGTACTGAGGATGTTCCATCAAGGATTAAGGAGCTAACAAATGGGAAAATGGTGGATGTAGTGTTTGATGGTGTAGGAAAAGCCACATTCTGGAAATCATTTGATTCCTTAAAGTATTGTGGAACTTTAGTATCATTTGGAAATGCATCTGGAAAAGTAGAACCCATCGAAATCAACATTCTAAGCAAAAAAAACCTAGTTTTGTTGAGACCCACTCTCCATTGGTACATCACCACCAAAGAAGAATTCACCAATTACTCCAAAAAACTATTCGACCTCGTTCAAAATGGCACCCTAAAAGTCAACATCTCCAAAATCTTCGATCTTAAAGATGCCGCTCAAGCTCACACCTTCATGGAATCTAGACTCAGCACTGGAAAAGTTTTGCTCAGGATCGGATCCCACAACCAAATCAAAAGCAAACAATAGTAAAACATCATATTTAATTGACTTTTGATCACCTTTCAACACACTATTTTTATAAAGATCAATGTTTTGTGTTTTTCAACAATCAGATTTAATATTTTCTAAATTCGATATTATCCTGTAAAAGATCTATATGCTCAGCAGTGTATAAAAATTACATTATAAACTGACAGAATAGGAAAATAATTTAATTTAACAATACTTGAAATACATTTCAGTTATTACA
>MBFT01000069.1:60062-75641 GCA_003086725.1 Furculomyces boomerangus | reverse complement strand
GCAATCGCAGATCAAACCCAAGAGTATCTAATAGCTTAAGGCATATTTACTGGATAAAAAGAAACCCAAAAAAGATGATAATATTGATAAACACGAAAACGAAATGGGCTATGAAAATTTTTGATCTTTTAAACTACAGTTTGATTTTTGAAACCATTTTGAAACTAGAATTGTAGTTTATCTTTACTTAAAACAGGTCAATGCTTTAGGTTTGTGCTAAAAATTTGTTGGTTCTAATATTTATGAATGTCATTTTATTTTTGAGTTATGAAAAGTGGTCTCTGTTCTTTTTTAAAATTTCTCATGTATATCATTTTGGTTTGAACCATTTGCACCTTCATTTATTTTGCTTTTTTAAAATTTGTAAACTTGGTAATCTTTCGTTTGAAACTGTAGGAAAAATAGTTCAAAGTGAAAACAGGCTAAACACTGTAATGTGTTGAAAGGTACGTATCAGGCTATAGATACTCTAGACTTTGGTATTTTAGTATTTGCTGTGTTTCAAAATAATTTAAGAATAGATAGGGTTTTAAAATTGATATCAGGGATAATTCTTAATTCTTGTAATATCAAACACTTTTTGAATGGAGTAGTGATTCAGATAATATTACTGGTTATAGCTAAAATATTAAAAGATGAAATGGTAATTTTGTTTGGTTGTGGAGAGATAATATCCAAAGACATAAAAATGTTTTGAAATCAGTTTCAATAGAAGTGCCTCAAATTTCTGGATCAAATAATATCTGTTCTTTCTCCACATCATTCTTACCACATGTCACAACTCGTATGAAATCAATTTTTTATTAAGTCTTTAAATTGAAACTTTGATTTAAAGCAATTAAAATAGTTTATTAACCCCAAACATCAAGTTAATATTACTTTTTAATTGGATAATATGCTGGTTAATGAATTTCAATAGGAACTTGGGTTAAGGTATATTAGATTGAAAGAAGAGGGTGATGGTAAAAAACTATATAAAGACCAGATTTTCCCGAAATGGAAGAGTATACTAATCAATAGTAACATCAATCACAACAATAAAAAAAATGTTTGGAATGAAAAGTATTATTCTTGGACTCTTTATGATCCTTGCACTTTTGCAACTTTCGGTAAACGCTCAAGCTGAAGCTGAAGCCGCCATTGGTCGTTTTTGCACACGTGGTAGCCAAGTTTGTAACAGATTCGATCGCAACTCATTCTTCAGATGTGTAAATGGACGTTTTATCTTCCGCAGATGTCCACCTGGATTTGTTTGTGTAAATGCAGGCTTCCAAAGAATCAGATGTGTCAGAAGAAGATTCTAAAGAAATCACTCTGCATTTTCATTTTAGCATTTTCTTCATCTCTTGCTAATCAATGCATATTAGTATTTTATTTTTCTAAATAAAAACTAAGATTCTCATCTCTCTCAAACCATACTTGAAAAACTGTTTGTAGAATCATAGCATAAAAACCAAACCTTTCGCTTCAGTGATTCTGGTTACTAAAAGATCAGTACCAATAATATATCAGATTCCTATTTTGTATTTACTCAACGATATTTGTTTTATTATTATTGATGATAGTAGAAGAGAATAAAATAACACTGAAACCATCAGATATTTATGTTTTCATAAAAGTAAATCATAAATACTCCTTTTTTAAGCCATACAAGACCCAGTTGATTAATCAACAATAAACTTGGAGTCGACTTCAGAAAATTCCTTGAAAAAAGCTTTGAATATTTCAATCGATGTGTGTACATCATCCGATCCCATAGTTTCACGAATGCTGTGCATAGCCAACATTGGGTTTCCGACATCTATAACATTAAAAGTAGTTGATAAGAATAAAATTCACTGATTAACAAGAAGATAGTACCTATGGTTCTGATTCCAAGATTGGCACTTATCAGTGGTCCTATAGTGGAACCACATGGCGAATCGTTTCTGACAACAAATTCTTGAAGCGGCAAGTCGTGCTTCTCGGCTATCACTTTTAATATAGCTGATGTAGCCGATGTTGTAGCATAGCGTTGATTTGCATTGACTTTGATAACCAATCCTTGGTTCATCTGAGGTGCATGGTTGTCTTCGTGTTTCTCGCTATTAAGGTTTAAATACAATAGCAAAATGATTACATATTTTTTCAAGCTGTGGTTCCAGGTTGGATATTAGAAGTAAATACTTACAAATAGTTTGGATGAACAGCGTGTGCCATATCAGCAGATACCAGAAAGCTGTTTGCAACTGTTTGTTCAAACGATGTCTAAATTATTCAAAATCATGAAAACAAAATTTTAGTTTTGGTTTTAAAGTTTCAAACTTTTTCTATAGTTGGAAAACAGACTACTTACAAGATTTCCGCCAATTTGAAGTCTTTTGAGGGTAGAGTCAAGCAAGGTTGAATCAGCACCATATGCTGATTTAGATCCAATTTCTTCATTATCAAAAAGTGCAACCATCCAAACATTGGTATCATTATCTAAGCTTTTGGATTCTTGAAGACTATCAATAAAACCTTCAACTGAGCAAAATGAACTGTTCAAGTTGTCAAGGCGAGGTGAAAAGATAAACTCGTCGCAAATACCACCAATCACAGATAATTGTGTGTCATATAAGCAAAGCTCAAAGTCGCGAATTTGAGAGACTAGAAAAGAGGCCGTGTTAAGATTGTATTTGTTTTAAAAGAAATAATTATTTACCTTCTACTCCAAGATTTTTGGCAATTTTTTGAAGAAGAATTGGGTGATGCTTCATTTGTGAATTTGTATTTGAGCTAATTGTAGCTGAATCTTTTTCCAAAGATTTTTCACCATGGTTACATCTAAAAAAGTAATTGAAGTTAATACCAAATCAGCTTTGATTCATATTTAGGAAAGACGGCTATGAATTTATATATTACACTTTTGCAACTGTGGCCAACATTGGGGTGAGATGCGTTTCGTTGTTGAATTTAAACGCCTCATTTGCTGTGCGGTCTAGATGAATGGCCAAGCTTGGGATTCTCATTATGGGTCTAATTAGTTGTTAATAAATAAATAAAACCATGTTAGAATAATATCAATAATGAAAATTATGAGATTTTGGAAGAAAAATTTTAGAAATAACTTGCTCATCAATTTTAACGAGTCTTTGTTTGTATGATCCATTTTCTTCAACCATGACAACACCGGCAACACTAAGATCTCTATCAAACCATGTATGCCTAGTTTAAAAAGCAAAAGGGTGATGTTATTTATAATGATATATATATTCTGGACTTGATATAAAAGAAAGATAAAAACATAATGTTTGTGAAATTATAGAAACAGAGAAATACAATTTATAAAGGAACCCAGAAAAAGTGAAACATGTATTACCATAAACCTCCACCATAAAGTTGAACCCCGACTTTCAAGTATCCACTCTGTTGCTTCTTTGAAACGGGTTTGAGCTGAATTAATCAAAACAAGGAGTTAGTATTTTTGAGATACCTTGTGTGTTTCAAAAAAATACAGAAAATGAAATAAAATCACAAGTGTAGTGGAAATGCAATACAGGTAAATCTAGACTCTAAAAAGCCTATTATAATATTACGAATAAAGGTAATACCTTGAAGCATGGGCTATCTGTGTGAGCAGCAACAATGTTGACACCGTTTCCGGGTTTCTATAATATTAAGTTTTTAAATGTTTAATACAAGTAAAGTGACATTCGGAGTTGGAAAATAAATAATACTTGGGATCAAGTTAGAAATGCTTACAAATTTGCCTCCCACTGCAAAAGCAACGATTGAAGAGCCGTTTCTTGTAAAGTAGTACTTTCCACTGGGTTTGATTAGATCATCCCAGTTTTTCTTTTCTGTAAGTTCAACAAAGTCGGAGGCTTGAAGGCGTTTTCTAACCGCGTCAACGGCATGGAAAGGACTTGGGGCGGAATTGACAAAATCAACGAATTGTTTGGCGCGCTGGAATGAAGGGTTGGTGGTAGTAGTTGAATTAGATGAAGCCATTTTTGGGGGAGAGTGAGTTTTGTTTTTGGGGAGAGGTTTTGATGCAGAAAAGGATCTAGCTGAAAAATATCTGAAAGGTAAACAACAAAAGAATCTGCTCATGAAATGCTTAAATAAGAGTAAAAAGAAGCCACAATTGGGAAATTTGATAACAATGAAAAACTGAGTTTCACATTTGAATGACAAAATGTTTTTAAATAGGAAATATAAAATGCCAGTTGTTGACATCATCAACTTGTTTTATATACAAGTCAAAATACTCGAGTATGAAGACAATTTATTTTAGCTTGACTATATAACTATACACAGAATATCCAAAAAAGAACCTTTACTTTATGACAATGAACTTATAGCTTCAGCTTCTTGCTTTTTTTGTCAGCTGCCCCAGCTTCACTCTTCAGCTTTCTAGTGGTTTTCTCCCTCAACTTTTCCAATCCCACTTTCTTCATAGTTTCCTCCATATAATCTCCTACATCATTTCCTCCCTTGCTTTTGCTTATTCCCTCCAAAAGTCCATCAAGACCTGGCTCATCATCAGCCCAATTCACTACCAACCGTCTGCCATACAGATGTGAACTTGCTCCAACCTTTTCCAAGCAGTTTGCAGCTTCCTGGTTTGTCAAAAATTCCAAAAATGCAAAACCTCTGTGTCCTCCAGAAAATTTTCTTGGTAGTCTAACTGATTTTAACTGCGCATAAGCACTGAAAAGCTCTTGTAAATCTGATTTTGTAGCTTCAAATGGAATATTTTTAACTACAAGCTTATTGCTTTTTGGTCTCTGTATATTAGAAGTCTGTTTATCGCCAGTACTAGATTGTGATACTTTGTCACTTGGTTTCAGTTGGAGCACATGACCATCGACTTCGGTGTTTTGAAGTGTTGATAGTGCCAATTTGGCTAAACTTGGAGTTGAATATTCAACAAATCCAAATCCCATAGACAAACTCTCGATTTTTCCTGATTTTGTTTTCTGTTGTTTTCTTTTAATTGAAACGCTTCTTAATCCCTCTACAGAACCAAAAATATCACGAAGAGTGTCTTCTTTTGTCTCAAAGTTAAGATTCTTAACAAACAAAACACATCCAGTAACGCCTTTACCTTCTCCTTCATCACCTGACACACCTCCATCGCCAGTTACCGAAGCAGATGGTTCAAACATTGCATCTGGGACAAGTGGTGCAACCTTTGCATCTTTAGTAGCGCTTGATTCATTATCTATTTGAGATTCCCCATTATTGCTCTCAATCATTTTAGAGTCAAAAGGTTTCCTAAACAATTTTTCGGGTGCCCATTCCAGGTAAAGGGGTGCATCGCCAAATCTTTTATAAGCCAAGTATCTGAAAGCAGTTTTTGCCTCAGAAGGCTCCAAAAATTCGATTATTGCCATAGTTTTTGCTGGTGGAACTAAAACGCGCCCCAAAGTTCCATGTGCTCCAAAAAGATTTCTGATTTCACTTTCTACACTCCTTGTAGTTACATTTGAACTCCCTTCTTCATCTTGTATTCTGTTGCTATCTTTAAGCTTACTTATTGAAAATGGAATGTTTTTAACCAGAATTACTGTATCACTACGTGCTGGTTTTTTCCCAGAGAATGCATCCAAAACAATCCCATTCAATTCAAAAAATCTTTTAGTTTCTGATATTATATGTGTTTCAGCAAGTGCCAGACGTACTGCTGGGGATCCTGTTTCAGAGTTCAATAAATCGGCCTTGCTAATTTGTAATCTCTCAGCAATCGAATCCGCAACTGCATCTGCACTCATATACAAACTATTCCAACTGAAATCATTATTAGCATTCGCTCTCTTTTTCTCTTCTCTCTTTTTCTTTATTGCACTTGATATACCATACCCACCAGAATCGGTTTCCTCCTCAGTTGATTTTGGTGTTGGTTTATCATTTGCCGGAAGTATATGCAAAAGTCTACCTTGGAAAAACTTATGATCAGAGCTGGTAAATGCTTTGACAGCATGTTCTGGTAAGACAAACAATACATATGCAAATCCCTTTGGTTTTTTTGTTTCTTTGTTGATTGGCATATGGAGTTCGGATAGTGGACCGAATTTTTCAAAATACTTTCTTAGGTCAGCCTCCGTCGAACTATAAGGTAGATTCCTAACAAACAAACGACCTGTATCAGCAATCGATTTACATGCCTCTACTCTTTCTTGTTCTTTTGCAACCAAATTATCATGTACGTTTTTACGAAATCCATTAATATGCTGAGTATCAATTTCTTTTTCAGCCTTCTGAGGTATATCAGAACTTTCATCCAAATTTTTATTACTATCTTTTACATTTCCTGATTCTTTTTCTTTTAATGGATCGTCTTGTTTGGGTCTAACATGAGCTTTAAGCCATTCAATATCCAAAGAAAGGTTTGTTGATGCGTTAAAACCATTTGTATTAATATCAGGGAGATTCAAACCAGAATTTACATCGAAATCATCACTAGTTTGTTCATTATCCGGTTCACTATCATTCTTATTATTGTCTTCGTCATTTTCAAAAGTAATATGAGTTTTAGAAACAGTTAGTGACTGACCTCCAGGTTTTTTGTTTGGAACAATTTGAACAACAGCTTTGGTGTTTTGTTTATTTTTTGAATCTGTTTTAGATTGGTTTTTTACTAGATTCCTTTTCTCATTAATGGCTTTGGAAATAACAGCTTGTTCACGGCTACTTAAAATACTAATGTCATCATTAGCCCAAGTTTTACTCTTAGCTCTTGGAGCCATTACTTCAAGAAATTCAGAAAATCTTGGGTCTTCGGCATTTCTTGCCACTGTTTCTTCATAGAGAGTTTGGAGAACACTATATCCTTGCTGAACATTTGCTTCCACTTTTTCTGATTCCTTTTCCTTAGGAATTGAATCCCCCTTTCCCCTTTGAATTCTTTGTTGTTGTTGAAGTATCTTTGCATTCGTAATTGCAGACCAAGGTCTTGGAATACTAGGATCATCTATTGGCTTTGCAAGTTCTACATGAATTTTTGATGTGTCTATAAAAGTTTCACTGAAATATTTAACAGCAGCTTTGGCTTCCTTTTCTGTTTGGAATCCAACAAATCCAAACTGTCTTGTCTCACCCTTGAAATTAAGCATTATTTTCACATCAGTTACTGTGCCTTTTTGAGAGAAATGCTCTCTCATTCTTTCTTCGGTGTATCTCTTTGGTAGATTTTTCACTATGATACGAGTACTCATTATATCTTTTTCTTGTGTTGGTATTATTCTAATAAAAGATCGGGGTTTAGTTTTCTAGTTTTCTGAATTATGAGCAATGGGTTTTTGGAATCTGATACAAAAGGTATTTAAACAAAGCTTAATCAAGAATTGTACAAAAAATTTGAAAATATGAAAAGCTAAAAAAATTTCTGGTTGAAAAATTTTTTAAAACATAAAATCAGCCAATGAAGGTTACTTTATTCAATCTAGTAAAAGAGTGTAAATGATTTTATAAACTATCAAAAGAAATTAGTTGTTTTTTGATTTGGAAGGTATGCTGTTCAGTGGGAATCTGGTAAAAAGCCTGAAAGAGTAGTATAGATAAAACATGGAGAAACACAAACATGAAAAAACAGCATTTCCTAAAACATATATGTGCGGCAACTTGGCTGGTGGTTCGACGAATATATTGAGTACATGCCATGATATAATAACCAAAGAAACGATTGACGAGATAACATTTTTGGTAGCAGACTTACTAACACCAAATGGATAAATTGAAGATGAAAGAGCCCATAAAAGCATTAGTGCGAGATACTGTAACTGTAGGCCATCTCTGGCAAGCAACGGATACATACTGAATGTGGAAATTTGAGTAAATAAAGCTGCTGCAAAAGGTTCCTCATTAAATAATAAGCAAACAGGGAGAACCACAAGCAAGATAGATTTTTCATGGACCTGAAATGAGAAGAGAAAAAACGAAAGAGATGTTATTACCAGCGAGTATATCAAACACCTTATAAGTTGGAGTCTGTCAACCAAAAAACGATTTTTGAGTATAAAAGTAAACATGTACAGATTCGAAGGAATGAATGCGAGACCAGTTGAAACGATTGCCATTTTTGCAAGAGAGGATATATCAAACAAATCCCTAAGTTTGACAAAAACACTCAATGAGCACCATATATTAGCTACTTTATCCTCAAAAAGACCTCTAGATAAGGGGAAAACGCGAATAAATATTTGTTGAAGTTGGTCAATGGAATTTATCCATGGTGCCAATAGAGCTACGCTTGAGAATAGAACAGTAAATCCCAATTTCATAAACAAAATGAATCTAAAATGGATAAAGCAAGTTGTTAATAAAAACAAACATTTAGTAAAGCATATTTTAAAAATACTGGTAATAAATGAAAGAGAAAAAGTCGTCAATAATAAATTAAACAGAATACTAATAGAATAACGATAGAATAATTTACCCATTTTTATCAGTGAAGCATCTCGAAAATAAGAAAAAAAATATAGAAGGAGCATAAAAAAGAGCCATCTGTTTGAAAAACAAACTCAAAACAAACATCAAAGATCCTAGAAGAAGGTTTTCATTTGAAAAAAAATACAAAGTCCAGCACAAAAATCCAAGCATAACTGAGTTGTATCTATCATCAAAAGTACAAGATAATATTAAAAAAACAAGAACATAGAGTTTAGGCTTACTGAAAATGTCCATTATCTATAAGTATAAGTGATGGCTGAATCAATAATAAAAATATTGTTGATTGCTATGATATGATAGAAAGTTTTAAAAGTATATAGAGATGTTAGAATACAAGGAAGTAATATTCTTGAAAGTATAGGTGAATTTAGATAAAAACTAAGAAAGAATCAAGATTTGTTATATAGAGTAGATAAGAGATATTTTACCGTTTTTTTCCATTCCGACTTTTTGTAAATACTGAAGAGTAGGTAAATCACACCTGGAACATATACGAGATAGTCCAAAAAGATGACACTTAATCTCATAAAAGCTTTACTTTCCAGTGATTCAAATCCTCTTGATGATTCTAAAGCCACCCATTCTGGATTGATTAAATTAGCTCTAAATACAATAAATAGTCAATGAATAAAAGGTAGAAAATATATGTAGTTCTTAAATTATTTTTTGATAAAACACAATACAAAAGTTATTAGTAAATAAGTAAAGAAATTTACATAAATCCGCAAATCCAGCTTTGATAGGCAGTCAGGGGAGGATAATCTAGACCCCAATATTGCAAATCATGAAAATACCACTTTGAAGTAGGTAAATGATTGGTTATTTCCATCCAGTGTCTTTGAGCTTCGTAATCTCCATGCATTGGTGGCATTCCCATACCTAGAAGTTTAGTATAAATAAAAATTCATAGGAAATCACACATCAATGGCTATAAATAACAAAAAGATTATTACCAGAATACCCTCCCAAGCCAACAGTCCAACGAATAAAGAACGAAAGAAGAATAGTAAAATACAAAGCTATTTGAGTTGCACTTAGTTTTTCAAAAATTCCAAAGAAATCCAGTAAATGATGCTGATCATATTTGTCATTTGGAGTTTGAGGATTTGAAAAATCTATTTTCTTGGGTAATTGAGCCTTATTTTTAACAGGAGTAGATTTTTTGTGAGTTTTTCTTGATCTGGATGAATTCTTAGATCCTAAAGGACTGTCTTTGACATCCATAATAAATTGTGAAATGAATTGAAAAAATAGATTTGGAGAATGTAAACAGAAAAAGGTCTGTGTAATTATTAAGGAAAAGAATAAATAATTGGTTGAAATCAAAATGTTTCTAGTGAAGAATAAAGCATAATCATTTTAACTTTTGAATGTCTCTTGAAAAGTTGTGAATGATACCTGTAGAGTAATGAATAAAGCAAAAGCACAGGAAACTGTTTGAAAAACCGGTCTGTATATGTAGATATCTGGTTATATTATTCCATTGAATGATTATAAATAGCTTAAAAACATTTTGTAGTATAATTAAAATTTTATACCAAAAATTAATCTAAACCTCTTTCAATTTCTGGCAAATTTTACAGGAAATTTTAGATTACATTTCAAAAACCACAAATAATGGTAAAATCAATTTTAAGATCAGATTTAGTGTTACTATAATTTGTAAATAATTATTCATCTTTTATAGCATGGTAGAACTAGAAAATCAAAAGAAGAACTTGAAGATTCTGAATACTTGGATAATCAAAAACAAGAGATTGCTAGATATAGATCTAAATTGGATACCGTTTTTCAACAGGTAAAACGTTGTTTTCAAATATTCAAATAATTAGCTTTATATAATCGAGTTTTTTTTACTCTATTATTATTTTAATGATTCTAGAGAAATGAAAAAAGGTTTACTAGCGATTGTTTGAAAAGTACTAGTGAATTACTAAATTTAAATCCTGAATTGAACACTGTCTGGAATTATAGACGCGAAATACTGAATGAAACTTTTAAAGGATTGAGTAAAGAAGAGAAGCAACAAAAACTAAATGATGAACTGGAGTATATAAATGTCTCTATTAAGAAAAACATCAAGAGTTACTGGATGTGGAATCATAGACAATGGATATTGGCAAATATGCCAAGTCCAAACTGGAATCAAGAAGCGAAACTCGTTGATTTATTGTTCAAGTTAGATGCTACGAACTTCCATGGCTGGGATTATCGCCGCTATGTAATGTCAAAAATTCAGGAGACTGAAGACAAGAAAGTAGTTATTAACAGAGAATTTCTATACACAAAAAAGAAAATAGATCAAAATTTTGCAAACCACTCTGCATGGCATTACAGAAGCAAATTACTACCAGTTATCCTTGAAAATGAAAAAGAATCAACTTTATCGAAAGGTAATATAAAATTGATTTCATTATTTATGTATATCAATTTATAAATCAACATCTTGTTCTTTATTCCTTTTTCCAATCATTTCGGATTAAGCGAAACGATATTTATGTATGAATAATTCTTTAGAGGTTGAAATGATTATCCAAGCTATTTATTCTGACCCAGATGATCAGAATGCATGGTTATACTTTGATTGGCTCATTGGTTTCGAAGTTGAAAAAACGACAATGTACAATCTTGGGATAGATATTGCTTCAGAACTTTTGGAATTGGAGCCAAACTCGAAATGTAATATATATAACTCTAATGATTTGGCTTTGTGTTGTCTCATTCCGTGAATTTAAATAACCTTTTTGTATTTTAAAATAGATGCACTATTATCCCTGTTGAAATACAACCTTGCTTTAAATGAGAATGAACCAATCAGTCCAGAAACGAAAAAAAATTACTTGGAATACATAAATCGTCTCAGGAATATTGATAGTCTAAGGTTAGGACTTTACAATGATATGGAAGAAAATGTTATGAACTTGTAGTTGAATTTGTGAAAGTTGGTTTTTTTATTTTATAATAAGTGATGTTTATTGGACTTTAAGTCTAGACACTAACTGCCATTAATATCGTATTATTTCTATGCCAGATTTATGGGATAATAGAGAAGTGTGTCAATGTTAAATATATGTCTTTCCTTTATTTCTTTTTCTTTGTTCCTTTTGTTGATGGTTTAATATAATAAGGTTCTACACCTAGTTTCATTTTATTTGACCAGTTTAGAATCCATCTACGCTGTTTGACAGGGATTCCGAGTCCTTCCAAATCTTTTCCAGAAGATTTAAACAACTGGTCCCAATCTTTAAATACTGAAACATATTTATCACAACCTCTTCCTATTGTTTTTAAAAAATCTTCCACATTTTGAATTTTTCCTATAAACAAAAAAGATCAGTTTGTAAAGAATTAAATAAAAATATATAAAGACAAACAGTTTGCGGTGTAATATTCAAAAGTTTGTTGTATAATATAAAGGATAGTTAGTAAATTATATATTGTTACCTTGTGGTTTTGGAATCTGTATTTTCGAGATTGTTGAAATACTCTTGTAGCATAATCGATGAGAAAAAATCGAAGATAGTCGAGAAATATTTGTGAATGAAATCATTTCTGAGTGTGTATTGAATCCAGACAATATTCTAATAAATCAAAACTGTTGTGGAAAATCTTCAAAAAAGATTGAAGAAACTAGATTGTTTCACTTTGATAGTTACCAAACAAGATAAAGAATAACGAATTGAAATGTTTGTCAGCTTGAGATGCAGCCAATTATCAACAAAGAGATCCAAGTTCAAAGAAAATTTTTCAAATTCAGACCTTTTATAGGCTTAAATTAAGCTTTTGTTTTTTTGGCTATCACTTTTAGCTTTTTCTTTGCCTATTAACTGTTTGAGCATTCTAGAAAAGCTTTGCTCAACTCTAATTTATTACCTCGCTTTTACTAAATCTGTATATAACTTTACACACACTTCTTATATATCTTACACAACACTCGCATAAACTATTTCTAACTTACATCAATCAAAAACCCCTATCAGATAAGTTTATTAAAAGATGGAAAATGGATCTGGTACCGACTCTGATGGGGAAATTTACAACTACTGGATTAGATGGTTTTTGAATGCTAAAGGAAATGAATATTTTTGTGAAATTGATGAGGAGTATATTCTGGACAGATTTAATTTGACTGGATTACAAAGTCAAGTTCCATTTTATCAGCAAGCAATTGAGTTAATGACTGATGAATTAGGTATGTTAATGAAAACCAATGTGCATTTTCTATAATAATTTTTATTAAATTTTATCTTTTAGATGAAAACAATTATTCAGAAGAACAATTTAACGAATTTTTCAGTTCTGCTAAGCATCTTTATGGTCTTATACATGCGAGATTCATTATCACAGCAAGAGGCATAATGAAAATGGTAATAAATTTCATATCTATCAATATGGTGTATATATTGTTTCTATATTTCAACTTGGGTGTATTCAAATTTAGGTTGAAAAGTATAAACGTTGTGATTTTGGTCGTTGTCCCAGAGTTTACTGTAACCAGCACCCACTACTCCCTATTGGTGTAACTGATGAAGTTGGTGAAATGCCTGTTAGATTGTACTGTTGCAAATGTGAGGATATATATATTCCAAAATCTTCAAAGCACAACACCATTGACGGAGCATATTTTGGTGCTTCATTCCCACACATGCTCCTGCAAATGTATCCAGCTATCAAAACACAAATAAGCGAGCCTATGCAAAGATATGTTCCAAAGATTTTTGGGTTTAAAGTTCACAAGATTGCAAACCTACATAGGTGGCAGGACAAACAACGCGAGCTGATGAATATTAGAATCAATGAACCAACATCATGAAAAAATATATGGTGATTAGATTTAGCAAAGCTTCAGTTTTATACAAATTTATTAAACTTGGTGGTGAATTAATTATACATTTTTTAAAGATAAAAATAGTAACTTAGACACCAAAATAAGATTTTGATAAATGAATAGTGAGATTAATCTAATAGAAAATAGTAGTTATCAAAACCATGTTTTCAGATGTAATATATTAGTAAAAATATATCCTGATTCTAAAAAATTTATACACTATTTCTAAAACCCATTTCTTTTCTTGGTTTACCAGTTAAGTTTCATCTAATATTGATACTTTGAGTTTTAAAATGCCACTTTTCTATTGAATTTCAAAAGACCTTTTAATTTACAATACTAAAAACAACTCGGAGATTTAAAACAAAAAAATCTTATCTAAGCTAAGCCTTTCACAAAGGCCAAAACACATACTAATGAATTCTATAGTCAATAAATATAAAATCTATTCAATAAATATTTATAGAGTTTTTTAATATTTCTAGTTTTCAATAGCTAAATAAAACATCAATAATGCGGATACTACAAAGAGAGTATTGGAAAAAATTCTTTTCAATTTTAGATAGAAAGGTGAGTTTACAAATTCTTTGAATGATCTTTTAAGCTATCAACTATTCATAAACAATACACTTTACAGAAACAAAAACCAGGTACAATATTAAAAGAAAATGATTTCTACAGAGTAAACTCTCGACAACCAAAAAGTATATAAACTCTCTGCCCCACCTCCAGTTCTAACATTATCAACTCGATAAATTCAAATCTTAAACAAAAACTACAATCCAAATGGAATTCTCAACCAAAGCTATTACCATTGCTGCTGTTGCAGTTATTGCTCTCTCTTCTGGAACAAATGCTCAGTTATACAACATGGTTCCTAGCACCTGGCCAAACTATATTATTGCCTACTGGAACAGCCTCGGATACAACCAACTCCCATACAACTAATTTATCTTATTTCTGAATAAGAGGCTAATATATTTTGATAATTTATTATTATTTGCTTTTGATACAACCAACTTCATCAAGAATAATAGATATCAAAATAAAACTTGTTTCAATCTTTGATTATCTATATAAAAAATTTCAAATATAGAATAAACTCTAAATATTCTCATTAATTCAATTAGTGTCCAGACACTGGTAATCTGAAATGTGATTTAAGTTTTCAAATTGGTTTTTATCTTGATAGAAAAAGTTCCAAGTCAATATTTCAGATACATTTCAGATTACTGATTTGAAAAAGTAAAAAAGAAATATGCGATAGCCTATCAACAATAATAAATCACAAAACTATTATTTATACCAATAAATTGCTAGAAAAAAAAGTATACTGTCCAATAAAAACAAAGAAAAACAATCAAGTCATTTCTTGCCAATAGAAATATATTAGATGTGAGTCATTAAAACGCGACTAAAATCGTTTTATTCGTTCTCTTTGGCCTTCCAAAAAGTATATAAACTCTTGCAAACTCCTTTGTTCAGCAGTATTTAAATCTCCTTTTTATCTCTGCTGCAAACCACCTGAAATGCCTTTTTACACTCTCAAATACTTTCCTATGCAAGGTAGACCATACCCTACTAGGGTTATGTTAACTCTTGCTGGTGCAAACTGGAAAAATGAATTTCCTGAATGGCCTCAGGAAAAACCTAACATGCCATACGAACGTATGCCTGTCTTGGTTGAAAAGCGCGCTGATGGATCCGAGTTTATTCTTACAGAAAGTTATGTCATTGATCGCTACATTGCCAAAAAATATGGTTTCTTGCCAGAGGATTTGGCTGAATCTGCTACACTTGAACAATATGTAGGGCAAATGAATGATCTATTTGATGAACTTCTCGATCTTGTATTTACTACAAAAACCGAAGAAAAAAAGATAAAGGTTATAGATGTACTAAAGTTTTTCATAAAGAAACATGAACCCATTCTTGCAAAAAACCCATCTGGCCATTATTATGGAGATAAAATCAGTTATCCTGATATCTATCTGCTTTTTATCTATCATTTTATTCAAGTTACAGTCACTAAGGGAACCTTCAACGAGACTGACAGTCCAAATATCATGAAATTAGTCAAAAAACTTGAAGAAAATTCTTTGATTGCTAGTGTTAAAAATGACAAATAGCAATGTTATTTTTCAACTTTTATAATTTTGATTCTAACCATTCAATGTTGAATCTATTCACTATTGATTTTGATAGAAAAATATCAGGATTTTTATAGAATAAAAACGTATTATACAAGCTTGAATAATCTTGAAATCTTATCTTTAAGCTATTCCTTATTTGATCTATACACTATCTAGAAAAGTCAACAAATTTAAAAGATAATG
>MBFT01000069.1:53-35616 GCA_003086725.1 Furculomyces boomerangus | reverse complement strand
ACACTTTAATTTCCAATCTAATAAATTAAAAAGATGGAATCTCTATTTGATTATTCAGACTCTGAAAATTCCGTAAGATTAGATCTAGACTTTTTTTGTCTTTGATTACTAAAATTTCAAAACCTTTTTATTTAGGATTCTCAAGAAACAGAAGCTATTCAAAAAGGTATACAACAACATCAAGCCTTTCTTATACTCTATTATACTTTCTGATTCTAATCTTGAAATCAAATCAACTAAGAATTTTATTTAGTAGAAAAGGTTCAACAGATTGTAAATCAACCAAGCATAGAAAAAGCTAACGAAGAAAATCCTAAATCTGAAAGTGAAATCCAAAAAGAACCAAGAACTAAAAAAAATTCTGAACAGGAAAAAATAAGACAATATATAATTTCGAAATCGAATAATATTTCTAAGGAGAATGAACAACTATTAAACGATCCGGAGGGCGAATGTGATAAAGCTTTAAATGTAAAATATAATACTAAATTCTTTTTGGGTTTTAGAATGATCCTTTAATATTTTTGATTTGTTTTAGGAAAAGTTTAAACATTGGTTAGATCTTAAGAAACAAGGGTATCACTTTAATGAACAGTTACAAAGAAACAAAAACTTTAGGAACCCAAATATATACACAAAATTTCTAGAACATTTGGACATAAAAGAAACGGGAACAAATTTTCCTAAAGATATCTTTGATCCAGATAGATTTCCTGATAATATATATTATGATAAACTGAATGAACAAAGAACCATCAACGAACAAAAAAGAGTGCAAGAAAAACAACAGTTTGGTAAAAGGTCCAATATAGACTTTATAACAGAAAACAAACATTCTTCAAGTGATAACATCAAACGTGATAGCTCGTCTCAAGTATCCCAGTCTGAAGCTATAGCCAAAGCTGCTGCAATAGCATCATCTTTATCAAGGAAATCTACATGCAAGTCTTTTTTACTATACAAATAACCTATTAATAACTAGATTTATAAAGAACCATCTTAAAAGTTGTTTGTGGTGCTTTTCTAATTTATTTTTCCTTATTATTAGCTCATTCGAAGAAAGGTAAATGGGATAAATGAAATTCCAAGCTCTCAAGCCTCAAAGTATTCCATTAAATGAGATATTGCCACAAGTTGTGTTTAGTTCTTTTATAAGAATTCCAATATTTCTTGTTCTGAAATATATTAGCATAGTACCAAAACTCGATAGTTTTCCATGAAAGTTTCATGTTTGAAAGTTGTATTCAAAACATAATCTAACAATTGTACTTTATATTTCATAATTCCATCTTGAGAATAAACACCAACAATTGGCTTTCCAATAAATTGAAACTGTAAATCCATTTCTCTTTTCAATCTTTACAAATTCCAATTTTTAATCTAATCCTTCAAATCTTTTATCACCAAAACCTCTCTTTCAATTTCTAGATCTTCAAATTTAGATTTTAAAGATGAACTCCAAATATCTGTTACTCGTAGTTGTAGTCATACTAAGTATCTTTGTTGTGCATGGAGATGCGAATCCAGAAGGATTTTTTACAAACAGTGGACACACAAACAATTGGGCTGTACTTGTAAGAAGAATGATTTTAATAGATCAATTCCTTAAATTTTCTTTCTTTCTGTTTAATTCGATATAAATAGGTGTGTACATCACGATTTTGGTTTAATTACAGACACATTGCAAATACACTATCAATGTATAGAACAGTAAAAAGGTTGGGAATACCAGATTCAAACATTATTCTCATGTTGGCGGATGATATGGCATGTAATCCAAGAAACAAAAAACCTGCAGCAGTTTATGATCATCCTAACCAATCCGTTGATTTATATGGAGAAAACGTTGAAGTTGATTATAGAGGCTATGAAGTAACAGTTGAAAATTTTATAAGATTGTTAACAGGTAAGAAACTAAATGATAACGTGAAATCTCGCAATAGCTTTGAGGCATATGTTTTATGGTCATTTATTTTATTAGGAAGAGTTTCTCCTGATACTCCTAGAAGCAAGAGATTGCTCAGCGATGAAAAATCAAATATATTTATTTATATGACAGGTCATGGTGGTGATGAGTTTTTAAAATTCCAGGACTTCGATGAAATTAGTAGTTATGATATTGCAGATGCTTTTGCACAAATGTGGGAGAAGAAAAGGTATATTAAAACTTCCATTTCAAAAATTTATTTGGTTTAGCAGTTTTACAATTGTTTATGATCATATTAGATATCATCAAATATTTTTCATGATTGATACCTGTCAAGCAAATACAATGCAAAATGCATTTTATTCACCAAATATCATTTCGGTTGGATCAAGTAAAAAGGGACAAAACTCATACTCGGTAATTATATCATATATCTAATATATAGAACTATGTATCAATCGTATCCTTTATATTTTCAATTAATCGAGTATAAATATATTTATTTTTTTAGTATCTACATGATAATGCTCTTGGAGTTTCAGTTATTGATAGATTTACATACTACAACCTGAAATATCTTGAAAACGTCAAACCAGGAAGCACACAAACCCTCAAAGATTTGGTAAGTAATTTCAAATACCCTGGAAATCTCGTCAAGAAGACGATTGAAAAAAATTTGTGCTAAAAATACATTATTCATTTTTCAAACGCTTTAGTTTAACTCATACAACCCAGCTCTGATCTCATCAGACCCTGAAGTCAGATCAGATTTGTTCCCCAAAAATCCCGATAAGGTAATACTGTTGGATATATTAATAAATATACAAAGCAGCTTCTTGAATGTGTAAATATCAGTAAATAACACAATCTTTATTGTTACTTTAGGTTTTAATCTCGGAATTTTTTGGTATGGAACAAAATATCGAGCTAACTACGGACCCAATATCCCTAGGTCCAAATAATTCTACATCTCTACCTGATTTCCATGAACATATTTCTTTAAAGGTATGGTATAGCTTGGTAGTTTATTTACATGATTGTAGTTTTTAAAATTTGTGATTATTTTCATTTTGCTTATAAAAGCAGATAGCTAAAAGTAGTTTTATTTTAGGAAAAGTTGAATAGTATAGAATCTAAAGTCGAACACCAAGATTCAAAAGATGTGATTCATGACTTTAAAGCAAATGCTTTTGTTTCTTATCTTGCAGGGCTCATACTAGTTGCAGTGATAGGAGTTTCTGCCGTTTTTACTTGATTCATTTCTGAAAAACTCTATTTATTCTAGTAGTAACTATGATCTAGGTGTATCTTTTGATTGTTTTATTATATCCATGGGTTATTTTGGTTCAGCAATACTTGACATTTCGAGTTTAGAAAATCAGTTTGGCAAAAATAAAATGAGTGTTGATTTCTCAATAAAAAATCGTCGATTTTATTCAAAACATTTTAGTAAATCTCTTTTTTTGTTTTTATTCAATAATAAATCTTTCAAAATCACAACAAAATGGAGGATCAACTTGTTGGAAGTACAGTTCCAGAAACTGCAGAAAAACCAGAGGAAATAAAACAACCAAAGATCACTTTGAAATTTTCGAATCTAGAAGAATTAAAAAATGCACCAAAGAAGCGTACTAGGCGCAAAAAAAGCAAAGTGAGTGCAGTTGATCAGTATGAATGGGAATTGGACAATAATGATGACAACTTTATATACACAGGAACAAATTCAAGGCAAAAGGGGAAGAAGGGATCGAGTGGGTATAAAAGCGCATTTGGAAGTGAAGAATCCGAACCTAGGCTGGAAAACCATTTTATTATTAGATTACCTTTAGAGATCTGTGACGAAGTTAAGAAAATAGTTGATTCTAGGGAGATTGGAGATAGGATAGATATAACATTTGTTAGTAAGTTTAGAGAAATGCTTTGAAACATTTTAATTCTTGTGATTAAATCTTTAGGTAACAGAAAGGCGGTTTTCAGATTTGATGAAAAGCTTTATAATGCCACATTGGTTGATCTCCCAACAATGACTGAATCTTACAGAACAACGGATAAAAAGCAGTTATTAAAAGTTGCCGATATTTGTCAAGTAAGACTGATTCTTGTTTAAATTGTCAACATGTTTTCGATTCTCTAACCTTTTTCTACTTTTTATAATTGTATAGATGCTTCTTGTACAAGATTTGGTTGAGAGTGTTGACGATCCTATTATTTATGAACCTTTAAGCCAACGTGATGTTGTCTTTCCTAATGGACTTGCCCCTCCTCTATCAGATGTAGCCAGACAAAGATTTAGACAAAGGATCTCTTACGCAAAAGTGAACTACCTGGAAAATGAAGTACTGAGGTTGCTAGAAGAGGATGAAAAGGCTATTTCGATCAGTTACAGTAATTATTTAAATTATATATTAACTTTTCACCATATAAAAATCCTTGGATATTACTTTTTTATTTTACACGAATCTTATGTACATACTTTTATTTATTTACTAATTGGATTGATGTTTAGAACTTGAAGGTGTTAATATAGACGATAGTATGGTTGGGGTTGAAGATGAAAATGTATCAAGAAATCTAGGAATCCAGGGTTATGACTATAAGAAACCACAAACAACTGAAAAGATGCGAGCTCTCGGTGCTAATGATGATGATGATATGGATAGTTTAATAGGAATGGATGACTTTGATGCTGATCTGGCAGCTGAACTTGATCGAGGACTTGAAGAGCTAGATGGAGAGGATGCTAATGAACTTGAAAGAGATAAAGGTGAAAAACAAGAAGGAGATGGTCAAGATGATGAAGAAATCGAGGACTATGATAGGGATATCAACCTGTTTGGTGAAAATGAGGATAAAGAATCAGATGATGAAAGCGAAGATGATGTTTCTGGCGATTCTGATGATAACGAGCCAAGTAATGAAAGAGCTATTCAAAGAAAGTTACTTGCGGAAGAAATTGAGAACCTGGAAGCTAACATCAAGCGTAAAAAGGAAGATCTTGATACAGCACCAAATCCAATCATTAGGAAACGTTTTGAAGGCACTATACAAAAACTTCTTGCAGAGTTGGACCACAAAAAACAACAGCTTGGATCTATAAACTCAGAAAAATAGCCACTTGGTATCATTGTTTTAGAGAAGAGGTAAACTTAATGCCTTCTGACAATTTTTGTTTATTAGTTAATATGAAAAAGTCATGTATTATACGAATTTGATAAAATAAACTCAAATGTAAATTAGTTTGAAAATCTAAACCAAATTAATCTCATTAGATTTATCAAAACAAATTTCTAAAGTAGTTTGATAGCAACTCCATCAGTTTTGGAGAATCTATTTGATCATTCTTTTTGTTTTCATTCATAAAGTAACCTATTGATCCACCAGCAAGTCCAATAAAAATGTCAGCATTCCTATTAAAAATGAAAATTAGATTAGGTTTTAGAATTAATGTAAATATTATGCTAAAACAAGAGTATAGTACCTTGATACCAAGTGTTTATATTGATAATTAAACATCCTGAATTATATTGTTTGGTTATAAAATAGATTTGAATCCAAATCTAAAAAATTTAATTTCCTATAGAAAAATAATTTATTGTTTTTAAACTTGCTCATCTTTCTTTTTCAGTTTAAAATGTCTCTAAATCAATGGGTTTCCGATAAATTACTCAGTTTGACGGGGGTTAGCACTGACGAAGCAGCAGATTTCTTAATTTCTCTAGGTAAATTCCCATCCTTTAAAATTTCCACATTTTTGAATTAGATTTTACTTTTTTCAAATATGATTCATTGTACCAAGATCATTAAAGCTTAGATTTCCTCAAAATTATAATGTTAAATATAAATGATTTGATTACCATATATAGCAAGAAAGGCAGAAAATATCTCAAAATTTAAAAAAGACGTGTTGGGTCTGGGTTTGCTTAGTGGAGACAACTACAATGAATTTTGTGAACAACTCTTTTCTAAAGCAGGAAATGTTTACAAGGTATTTTTCTTTTTCATTGTTCTGATTTTCGTACTAAAATCTCTAAATTATATTTTTAGAATAATTTAAACAATGTAGTGACAGAAAACAAAAGAAAAACAAAAAAAGATCATTCCAGATTGGAAAAAACAACCAAAAAAGACAAAGATTTGTTTAATGATCTTGAAGGTATAGATAGTACAAATGTAATTCGTTTGGAAGATAGCAAGAAATCAAAACACGAAGTTAATGGAACACATAAAACGAAGGGTCTTTCTAGAAAAGTAGATGAAAGTGGTTGGGAAAGCAATGAAGAAGAAAAGAGGCTGATAGAAGAGCAAATCAAGAGAGTGAAACTAAAAGGTATTATAATAAGCTTAAAAACTATATTTTATAAAAGAAATTATAAAGTAGTGCTGGTTTTAAGCAAAAAAATTTAAACTTTTTGATTTTTTCGATAGATTCTACACACAGAGACATGGATTTGGATAATAGTCAAAGCGAGGATGAATACACTAAAGCAGAAAAAGAAATGGATGTTGATGAAAAGGAGAGAGACGAGTTTGTAAAAAGACTACGACGAAAAGATGAAGAAAGTACGAAAAAGTTAGTTGAGGATAAATCGTCTGTTTCAAAAAGTGGTGTTGTTGATCGACGAATGTTGGCTAATGATCGCGAGTTGCGTAAACAATATTTGCCAGACCTTCGAGAAAGAGCAAGGCAACAATACTTGGGTGTGCGTGAGGAGCAGCAATTAGAGCTTTTGAGAAGAGAAATAAAAGAGGAAGAATTCTTATTTGGTGATGAAAAGCTAACAGAAAAGGAACTTGCTGAACTAGAATACAAAAAAAAGGTTTTACAATTAACTGAAGAACGGAAACAGATTTCTAAAATTGATGGTGGATACAACATGCCTGAAGATTACATTACAGAGAAAGGCGAAATTGATAGAAAGAAAAAAGAAGCCGCTCTTTATGGTCGTTATGTAGAGCCAGAACAACAAAAAAAGTTTATTTCTGAACAAGAACAATGGGAGAAACAACAAATTGAAAAGAGTTTGGCAAAACCGGGTAGATTGGATGTTGAATCCAATGAACTGCAAAAAGAGTATGAATACGTTTTGGATACAGATGAAATAGATTTTGTTATGGAAGAAACCCTTTTTGAAGAAGCCAAAGAAAACGAATTACACAAGTTCTTGGACCAAACTGAAAGAAAAAGGGCATCTATTAAGGAAGTCAGAGAGTCGCTACCAATTTACAAGTATCGCGACCCGTTATTAGAAGCAATCAACGAGTTTCAAATTCTAATTATTGTTGGTGAAACTGGATCTGGAAAAACAACACAACTTCCTCAATACATGTATGAGGCTGGATACTGTAAGGATGGCAAAAAAGTTGGTTGTACGCAACCAAGAAGAGTTGCAGCAATGAGTGTAGCTGCTCGTGTTGCTGAAGAAAGCGGAACGAAAATAGGTCATGAAGTTGGATATTCAATTCGATTCGAGGATTGTACATCCGACCGCACTCGAATAAAATACATGACAGATGGTATGCTTTTAAGGGAGTTTATGGTGGAGCCTGATCTTGGCGGATATTCTTGCCTAATGATTGATGAAGCTCATGAGCGTACACTCCACACAGATATTTTATTTGCTCTTGTTAAAGACATTGCAAGATTCAGACCGGATCTGAAGCTTCTTATTTCTAGTGCTACAATGGATGCGCAGAAATTTAGTGCATATTTTGATGATGCACCTATTTTCAAGATTCCAGGTCGTCCATATCCTGTAGAAATCTACAATACCAAAGCTCCAGAAGCTAACTATTTAACTGCTGCTGTAACTACAGTGCTTCAGATCCATGCATCACAACCCAAGGGTGACATATTGGTATTTCTGACTGGTCAAGATGAGATAGAAACAGCAGAAGAGAATCTTACTGCTGCGTGTCGTGCTCTAGGAAGCAGAATAGGAGAACTTTTAATTTGTCCTATCTATTCGAATCTCCCTTCAGAACTGCAGGCAAAAATATTTGAACCTACACCAGAAGGATCCAGAAAGGTCATTTTGGCAACGAACATTGCTGAAACCTCTATTACTATTGATGGAATTGTGTATGTTATAGATCCGGGATTTGTTAAACAGAACAGTTACAATCCAAGATCAGGGATTGAGTCATTGCAAGTAGTTCCATGCTCAAGAGCTTCTGCAAATCAAAGGTCGGGACGTGCAGGTCGAGTTGGACCTGGAAAATGCTTTAGGTTATATACCCAATACGCTTATTTGAATGAATTGGAAGACAATACACAACCAGAAATATTGAGAGTAAATTTGTCAAGTGTTGTGCTTACCTTGAAGTGTTTGGGAATCCACAACCTAATTAAGTTTGACTTTATGGATCCACCATCCCCAGAACTACTTAAACTTGCTTTGGAACAACTGTATGCGTTAGGGGCATTGAATGATAGGGGAGAAATGACAAAATTGGGCCGAAGAATGGCTGAATTTCCAATGGATCCTATGATGTCGCGGGCACTGATAGCGTCAGAGAAACACAACTGTCCAAACGAAATGGCTACTATAATGGCTATGCTTTCTGTTTCCGGGTCGTTGTTGTATAGGCCTAAAGAAAAGAAAGTCTTTGCAGATAAGGCACATGCAAACTTTGTTGTTGGTGGAGGGGATCATTTGACGCTTTTGAATATATGGAATCAATGGGTGGAAACAGGATATTCGATGCAGTGGTGTTATGAGAATTATATACAGTACCGATCAATGAACCGGGCACGCGACACTCGGGACCAAATAGTGGGGCTAATGGAGAGGGTTGAGATTCCTATTGATTCAAAAGAAGAAACTGAAGGTGAAGGTTACAAAACAACAGGAGAAATCATAGCAAACTCTGTGAATATAAGGAAGGCGATAACTTCTGGATTTTTCTTTAATTCAGCAAAACTGAACAAAGCTGGAGATGGTTATTCCACTGTTAAGCGTCATAATACAGTATATATACATCCAAGCAGTACCATGCTTGAAGAAAAACCAAAATGGATTGTTTATTATGAACTTGTGTTAACATCAAAGGAATATATGAGACAAGTGATAGAAATCAAGCCAGAGTGGTTGATCGAACTTGCACCTCATTTTTACTCTAAAAGTGAGATTGAAGATCCCTCAAAGAAAAAATTACCAAAACAAATCAAAAAATAATTATTTTTTCAAAAACCCATGGAGCTCATAATAACAAGGAATATTTTGACTTGTTTTAAAAGAATGAGATGGTATATACTAATAAATGTATTTTTCTAAAAACATGACTTTCTGAGTCTATAGAATTAAAATGTTCCAGAATATGTTATTAAAAGTACTCTTTACTTTTCATAAACATCCTACAACAAAAATTAAAGTCAATCGATGTTTTCTAATTTATAAAGTGAAATGAAAAGTTTGAATTACCCTAAACATTATTGATATTCTCCTTTGTTTTGGTATTTGTTTTTCATCCCATACTCTTTGTTCTGGGAGTGAGGTTATTTCGTGTGTAAACTCATACCTTATTCTATGACTAAATATAGTGTTTAGTTTTTCAATAATTTATCTTTTTTATAAATGGATTAAACAGTCTACCTGAAAAAATATAAGGATTTCGGTGGTAACAATAAATCAACTTTGATTTCTGGATCATTCACATTTCTAAATGTCGAAATTGCTTTCCCTAATAAACATAGTCCTCCTACATACAGTCCAGAATACTAATACACATATATTTAGTATGTAATATTTACAAAGAAAGAATATTTTGGGGTTCTAGTTTCTTTTTTTCTTTTTGTAGGAATAAAAGACTCAAAAAATAGAAACGCATCAGAATTTATATTCAAGTTTTTCTAAAAGAACAATATTTACCTCGGGATTATCTACATGAGCTCTGATACTACCTTCCTCATGGAGATCTAAAAAACGAAAGAATTGTCATTACAAAACTCCGTTTTGATAGTAAGAAAACAATAGTATAAAGTATCAATTTTTACCTAGTACATGTGGAGGAATCCAGGCCCAGTTATTTGGGAAAAGTGACCAAACTTTATTCAAGATATTTATCTCTTTCTCTTCATTTTTATCAATTGTGAGGGTCACTTCTATAATACCATGAATTAAAGAATTTCAAAACCTAAATAGAGAAACTAAGTTGTTATACCATCATAATTCACGAGTTTTTCTGGATGGCTATTCTTAAAATGTATCGACTTTTCGATAGGAAGCCAACTCGAACATGAAAATTCTCTATAGTTTGTTATCCTCGAGTCAAAGTGATTTACAGCATATCCATCTCTACAATATCTCCTTAATTTCTTTTCACAACCCTTAACAATAGCTTCATGCTCTGAATCGGTAATAAAATCTGGATATAACAAAATATTATTTTTCGAGTTGTTGAATTCAGATTCTATGAATTTCTGCGAGTATTTTATATAACTTTTAGAGTCTGGTGGATTTAATAAACTATCAGCCAAATAGAAGTTCTTTTTGTCTTCAATCGAAAGCAAATTCGGGTTTTTTGGTTGATTAGAGTACCGTCTAAAATTTTTAGAGAGAAACCAAATGTTGTTGCAAGTCAAACGATTTCCAGCCCCCTTTGAAAGTATTGAAAGGATGTTTGTATGCATATTTTGGGGTATTCGTGGGATTTCACAATTATTCTTTTCCGAGATATGTTGTGTTATCAAAAAAGAAAATGGATTTGGACTGGATTGTAGACGATTTTATAGACAAATTCAATATCACCTGATTTGTTTATTAGATCAAATATTTTTTTATTTCTAATGATTTCTTTTTGTCTAACTGATCCAAATAATGCCAAATATATTTACTGATAAGGAATCCAGAAATAAGATCATTCTTGGGACGCTCACATGCTGTAAGCTTTGATACTCTAAAAATCTAATCTAAGTTTCAAGTATCATTCAAAATCCAATTCACAACTTTTCTACTTTTCCTCTAAATCAGCCGCTATCGGTGGATCATTAGGAGCTTCATACGCTATACTAAAGTATGTTAGACCAATTAGAAAACCTGCCTTTGCAATGGCAGGTAGTTGGGGAGCCATTGGTTTACTTTTTTTTGGTAAGATATTTCATTCAGTATTACACTTTTCGAAAGATAATCATTGAAATTGTCCCATACTTTATCAAAAGATTCAATTTGTTGAATGATTTTCAATAGTTGCAAGACAAAGTCTTCTATTTGAACAGCGGGAGAAGAATGTAGCTTATCAGATAAAACCTTCACAAACCAAAGATTCAGATGAATTGTTTAGCAGCACTACAGCTGGTATTTTGACTGGAGGGATTTTTGGAGGAATAACAGGCAAGTCATCCTTAGTTAATATTCGCAACTAACAATTATTTTTATAAACCAAAATTATCTTTGTTTTGAATCCAATTAATTGTTTATTCGAATTCAGGAGGAAAAAAGGGTATAGTTTTTGGGATGGCTATGCTGGGTGTAGTGAGTTATGGTACACAAAAGATTTATACAAGCTTTTATAGATACAGACAACGGTTCATACTCAAAAAACTTGAAATAAATGAAAATACTACAAGCGAAAACAATATAAACACCGATGGAAGTAGCGAAAGTGAAGATAATTCTAATATGTATGTGGATGTTGAATATGAACCAACAAGCGTAGGAGGAAAAATGAGAAGGTTTGCAGAAAAGGGTGTTTTGGATAAATTTCCTAAATGGTTTCCATTGAAAACGCTAACACATCACGAATATGTTCAAATCCTGGATGTGAGAAAACAAGAAATAATAGAACGTCTTGTTGAAATAGATGATGAACTTCAAAATCTTGAAAAAGCTGAGAATGATAAAACTGGAGAAAACCTTGAACAACAAAACCAAAATGGAAATTAGTTGCAATATAGAAACAATAAATCTTTTATTTAAACTTTTACGCATAAGACATCTTAAAAATATTATTAAAAAGTAAAAAATCCACTGCTCTGAAAGTAAGAAATGCATTTTACAAAATTTAGCTACGTGGTTTGGTTTAATTTTCAACATCCTCATCTGAATATTTGTCACGTCTTAAAAGAACTCTTTTGGATTTTTCCTTGATCAACCGTCTTCTAAGGTCTAAGGCACGTTCCCTGAAATCTTTTTGAGAAAGCTTAGAATCAGTTGTTTTACTTCCTCCAGATACTCCAGATTTTGGTACACCTTTCAAAATGGAGTTTGTACCATCTTCATCCTCAGAAGATTCTAGAAAATCATTTGTTATTGCAGATCTTTGTTTAATCGCAGACGATGACACTCTTACAGGATTAGCTTCCAATTCTGAATCTGTGCCAGAAGAATTGGAAGATTGTGGTTCAGCCCGGTTTGTTTTCTTTGTAAGCTTGGTACCCTCTGGAACTTTTGTATACTCTTTGTCATCACTACTACTTGTATCTGTTGCTCCAGGAATAGTCTTGTCCAATGTATTTTCCAATTCCGCTGAATTTTCTGATGCGAATTTCTTTGCACCAAATCTCTTATGTAAACTACTTGATTCTCTCATCCGTTTTTTGCCATTGGTTCTTGGTTTTGGTTTTCCATTAGATGAAGATTTATCTGTTGATTTGGCTCTATCTTTTGATGGAATACTTGTATTCATTTTATCCAAGATTTCCTCATCAATTGTATCATTTGCACATAAAATCCTTAGTAATTCGAGGTTTTCACTTATATCTTCTGTGCTTTCCAACCCGATGATTGTATATGAATCACCCTCAGAATTTGAGTTCTTTGTTATATGCAATAGGGATAATAATTCTAAAAAGTTTTCGTCTTGTAATGTATCTTTATCAATTGTGCTATCACTCGAAACTTCAAAAACATAATCCGAAGTTTTCATTGCCAATTCCAACTCATTATCACTCAGATCAGAATCATCTTCTTGGGAGTAAGATAGTTTGTCCTTTGATTTGTCTTTTATCCTTGTTTTGATACAATTATCCATTTCCTAATCATGAAATCATTGATGTTAGTCAGAGAATTAATGTTTGATTCGAGTAAAGAAAAAATTTAAAGAATTTACCTTTTGTATTAAATCGAGCAAGTTTTGCTTTCCTAGTTCCTTTAAAATTTTGATGGATATAGTAGCTTTTTGCTTCCAAGTGAGTAAACTCTTATCTATTCCCTTTAAAAGTGAAAGTTGCGTTTGAATATCAGTATCATCCTGGATATTCAGGTTGGAGTCTTTGCTGGTTGGATTGTAGTTATCATCAGAATAATCAGAATCGTTGGGGTAGTCATCATAATGTAGTTGTTCTTGTTGTAGTGGATATCTATTAATATTGGTTCCAAGGGAGCTTTCATCCAAGTATGACTTTAACCTGATATAACTTGCTTTATCTTCAAACAACATCAACTCACCTTTTCTCACTCCACGAACATTTTTTTCTTTAATTTCTACAGATTTTTGAGTTTGCTGAGATTCATTATCACTTTGATTTTCCAAAGTGTTTTGAATGTTTGAAGTACCTTCACCACTGGCAATACTATCAAGTAGATCACTGAATTCGTTATCTGATATATCATTAATATCCATTTGCTTTTGTGGAGCTGGAGTTTCTTTAGGCTGTGTGTTATTAAAGTTTATATATTTATAAATTTTAAAGTATTCTCTGAAAATCCATGCCAAATCATCCTGCAAATCTGCCAAAGCACTAAGCCATACCGAATCTGTAGATTTGTTTTTTCTTATAGAACTGTAGTTTGTTAGAAAGTTATAAAAATCAGTAAATATCTTTTTCTTAAAAAATACATGTGGCTTGTTTGCTATAACAGCAATTCTGTATATCATCTTTGACAGTGCTTTTAGTTCACCCCCTTTGAGAATTAAGCACGCTTTGACCAAGCTAGCATATGTATTTGCTACTGGTTGGATGGCAAAAGCTTTCAACCAGTTTGAAAAATCAAATCTAATATCTCTATATGCTCTATCATCATCACTTGATTGTTGATCACTATCGCTATCACTTTCATTGTTATCAACTGATTCTTGAAGGGTATCTGATTTTCCTTCCTCTAATTCATTAGTAGCTTCCTTTTGTTTTTCAATATTATTTTCATCATTTTGATTTTCTCCTGGTTCCTTTTGGAGATCTGTTTTATCTGTTTCATTCTCGTTTCTTTTATTGGATTTTTTCTCGGCATTCTTTTTCTTTTTCCTGTGTGCCTTTTTCTTGACATACATACTTTGTTTTTGAGTTGAATACTCGTTGAGTGATTCAATAAATTCGTCAACTGTGCGTATCATTTCAATAACGTACCCAAGCGTGTGTTTTGTAGGTTTGAAAGAACCACTGATTTTTATCATCAAGTCAAGAACAGATCCATCATAAAAAAGGTTACTTTGAATATATGTACTAGAATCAATATAGTCTGGATTTGAACTCAATGACATTTCTCTGATAGCTTTTAATATTGACCTGAAGCAGTACATCGCAGCTTGAGTTTGTGGTAAATTTTGGGATTCTAACCCATCACTAAGCTGCCTTAAACACATTCCTATTCCACCTTGGTTAGTAACAGCGCTGATATAGGGGAAATCCAATTTATTATCATCTTTTTCTGGGTTATCCATAATATATCTAAGATTTGAAGATTCTGCCTGTCTTCTTTGGATTTGATACATTGAAATGAAAAAGTCGATAAAATATCCTGTCATATACAATAATCGTAGTCTTCCAGTTTCATCTAAAGAACCTCTTTGAAGTTCAAGATCTTCTAATAAAACAGGAAATAATGATCCAAAACAGTTCTTTATAAAAGAAAGTGCTGTTTTTTTTAGAATTTCTGAAGCTTCAGGACTAATTTCCCTTTCTTCATCATCGATTTTTGTTTTAATTGATTTCTCAATTTCTGCATTTACTTTTCTTTGTAATGGTTTTCTTGATCTTTTTAAAGGTTTAGCAAATATTTTCATTGCCTCTATTGGATTAAATATCGGGACCAGTTTACCTTGTTCAAAAATACCAGCATATGTACTCCCAAACCTATTGTGTCTACCAGGTCTCATCCCAAATCCTTTAGATTTGCTAAAAGAGTTTGTGATTTCCTCAACCGAAGAGATATCCTTTCCTTTTCCCATCAACGAACTTACCGATACACGTTGATACAGGCTATAAAACACATCTAAAACTATTGGAGTATAAACTTTCATATTTTTATCATCCATTGAAGATCCCGCAACAATAAATAAGTCAATTCCACACTCTTCGTCCATTACTTGAATCATCCAATCTTGTAAACTTGTATTAGCAAGCTTTAAGCCATAAGCTTCACTGGAAACAAATGGATCTCTGATTCCAAGAAGATTGCGAATAACATAGAGACTCCCTTGGAGTAGCATTTTATCCTTATCCGTTCTTCTTCCAACAGGAACTTCAAAAATTCTTGCAGCAACTTGTATCAGTAATGACATGGCGCTATTCTCACAAAAAGCCTTTTTGTACTCTCTGAGTGATCTTTCAAATGATTCTCTGGTGTCAGCTTCCTCGTTGTCCATACTCCATGTCATAAATACAAACAAATCCACTACAAAAATATTGATTAAAACATTTGGAAGGAATGACTTTGTGTTAATAAATAATGGTGTATAGGAGAATATCTTTTAAAAAACTTACTACACAAAGTCATTGCTTTGTATTCATCTCCTCTTCCTTCATCACAACTGAACCAAGGACGATCGTCGATCCCTTCAAACTCTAACCAACTATTCGCACTTGATTTAAAAATAGGAACTAAATCTCGACTAAAAACACTCCATTCAGAAAGCCATTTTAAAACAAGTTTTTCCCCACTTAGTTCGTCAAGTCGAATGTATCTTTTTATATCTTTCAGGCACTCCAAACATTCATCTCCTTTGATATATACGTATTCGAAACCATTTTGTGATCCCTTTTCCAGTTTTTCATCTGTATAGACACTCTTTTCAAAATTTGAAACCTTTCTCTTTTCTAAGCCACCAAGAGATGTACAGGCTGACAATACAACGTTTCTGTACTTGAGGAGTTCTTGTTCCAAATCAAATTCATCGTCGCTGTAATCCATAGTTAGTCTATTCTTTAAATCATTCCTTTGAAAAGAGTTTACATTTAAAGAATTTGTTTATTATTAAAAAACAGAATGTATCCTATTGGGCAAGAATGTTTACAAAATTTCAGATCATTCATATTTTTTTTCAAGGGAACAAATGTTTTATTTACAGCTCTTTTGAAGCCAATTGAGAACATTGATTCAAGTAGGTATAAATAGAAAAAAAGAGATAAATTGCCTATAGTAGTATAATGTTCATGAATAAATGTTGGATTAAATTTATATTGCATGCTTGGCTAAAACTTTCATATTGTTGACGAATACTTGAACAATTTCACTCAACTGATTTGGACTATTCCGTTTCGCTTTATTCATTTCTGCTGTAAAAACTTCGAGATTATCGATTTCAACTTCTAGTTCGTGTGAAACTTTTGATCGGGGATTGCCATTGCCATATGTTTGGGGATATTTACTTTGCTAAAATAAAAAGTATATTAGAATGATCCAAAAACAAAGGTAGTTTATAGAATTAATGTTTTGTGTGAGTACCGAGATGCTGAAAACTTTTGTTAGATCAAAACTATACAAGTCATGTTTGTATGATATTCTATCCTTTTGCCTTTCCATCAAACATAAATCGTTCTCGGTAAAATCAACTTTAAATATGTTAGAAAAAATAGTAATAGTTCTAGTGATGATTTAGATAGATTAATTAGAGTAGAAAAGGGATCTCTAATCAATTGAAATATATACCTGGTATTTCTTGATTGATGGATATTCGAAAATCTAGCCTTGTTCTTGGCGAATATATATCTAATTTTGCAACCTTTTTCTTAGTGATTGATCTGATAACTTTATTGGTTTCTTTATCTACAGTAACTCTAAATCGTGTGCCGTTGGTATTGAAATATCTGTCAATCTCTTTTGTATGTTTATAATACAGTTTGGATCCCTATCAACCAGGGAAAAATATTCAACATTTGAGTTAAATCTAAAAGGTTTTACTAATATTTCTATTTTCTTTTATAATAATAATTCGTGTATTGGGCTCATACCTTGTGTCTAGGGTCTTGTGTTTCAGAAAACCTGGAGTTGAACAGTTTGTTATAATTTGCGTGTTGTCGCTAAAAATTTAGAATTTGGTTAAAATATTTGGTATGGGAATAAAATTGTTACACCAATAATCTCGGCTATTAATAGTACGGCAAAGTTAATACCTCTGACATATCCGAATCGAATTGTAACCAGGATTGGTTTTCGGCTATCACTAGTTTAAGATATCTTTTTAATATCAATGAATACACCTTTATGGAAAAATGAAAATAGGAATGAATAATTAAACATTTGTTAAGTACCAGTCTCGGTAAGAACTGGAAGGGAAATCCTAGAAGAACTATGTTTGTCAACTAAAAGTCCAAGCTTTCCTTCAATCTAAGATCCAATAATTTTATAAACTAGAATTTATTTGTGGAGTTTTTATATTACCTCAATGTTTGGTAAATCTGCAAATTTGAATAGAAAGTCTGAAATACATCTGGTAAGATCTTCTGATGGTTTTGTACCAAAAATACTAGGTTCAAGTCTGAGTCTTTCAATTTTTTCTTCTGGTTTATGATTCATAATCATACTGAGAGGATTGTTACTTGTCTTTAAATGTAAAAATTTGGTATATTATTTTAGTTTATATTTCAAAAATATCAAAAAATAGATTTGGCACAATAATCACTATGTAAAAATAATATATTGAATTACCTTGTTTTTGTTAAGAATATGATCTTGATTATCAAAATCCTCATCCTGTCTCAATCTCTTTTGTTTTTGTTCCATTTTTCATTTCATTACACGTATTTTACTAAAAAGAAATATTTGTAAAAACACAAGCCTTCATCTATTTTTTATCCAATAAAAATAACCACAAACAAAATATAATTACACAAATCTATCTTTTTTCAACCTTGATTCTTTTTCACACTACTAACTAAAAAATATATTAGTGATGAATGGGAAATCAACTGCTTTTGTGACATCAATTGCAGTACTGCTCAAAATTATTGGAATATGCCTATTCATAAAAGGCTTTTTTCCAATTAAACAACAAATTAAAGGAAAATCCACATGGGAGGCGCTTATCAAAGATTCGATTGAAACCACCAATGTAGATGAGATCCCTGCTAGCACTCATGACAAACTTGTATTAATGGTTGTTGATGCTCTTAGAAAGTAAGTGTGAAATATATTAACAATAAAAGATTATAATCCTTCTATACAATATTAGCGATTTTGTGTTTGGAAATGATTCATGCATGAATTTTACCAAAGGGTAAGTCTGTCAACTACTTTTTTATATTTCTTTTGAAAAGGTCAATATTAAATTTCAGTACTGTAATAGATTAATTGATAATAAAAGCGCACTTGGATATACAGCATTCGCAAAGGTTCCCACTGTCACAATGCCTAGAATCAAAGCTTTAATGACAGGTCAGTCTTCAAAACTTTGTTAATTTACAGGCTGGAAATCAACAGCTATCCCTAATTATTTAACATCTAAAAACTTTATATCTAGGAACGATACCAAGTTATGTTGATGCAGTTACAAATCTACTAGAGTCGCACAAAGAGTCAGAGAACTCAAGTGATCAAGAGGACAGTGTTATTTGGCAACTTGTCAATAATAAAAAGAAAAATATTCACATGTTTGGGGATGATACTTGGTTGAGACTGTTCCCAAATTCTTTTAAAGCTCATGATGGCACCACATCGTTTTATGTGTTTGATACTACTGAGGTAGATAATAATGTGACTAGACATATAGATTCTTTGTTTACTGATAAAAAGGACGATGAGCATGTTTGGGATGGAGTTATTTTGCATTATTTGGGACTGGATCATATTGGTCATCTTGAAGGACCTAAAAGTAAAATGATGTGTCCAAAACAAACAGAAATGGATGGTATTGTATCTAAACTATACAACAATATTGTAAAGAGTGACAGTACAAGAGTTTCACAATCTGGTTTAAAATCTAAACCAACATTGATGGTGTTACTTGGTGATCATGGAATGAACGAAATTGGAAATCATGGTGGGAGTTCTGAAGGAGAAGTCTCTCCCGCAATGGTATTTATTTCACCATCAATAAAATGGAATGCTGACATGAAAAGTATTGGGTCTATAGACCAAACTGATCTCGTTCCAACATTGAGCTTTATGTTGGGATTTCCAATACCTCAAAACAATCTTGGTGTGGTAATTGAAGAAATGTTTAGTGATAGAACAGGTAAATAATTAATGAATGTATATACACACACTTTTTATTAACTTCTTAAAAATGGAACTATAGAGCGAGAGCTTGTTCAAATATATGAACTCAATGCGCTTTCAATAAGGAGAATAGTATTAGCAAACTACGATATAAAACCATCAAACCGCAAAAATAAATATTCGATTCATGAATGCAAACTATTTGAAACAGATATTGAAAGACTTGAATGTATATTCGATGTTGCAAAAGAAAACCATTTGAATATTAACCAAAAAATTCTAGAAGGAAATATATCACAAAATGAAATCAATTCTTTAAGAATAAAACTTGTTGGCCTTTACAAAAGTTATTGTTTGGAAGCACATAAGGTAATTTCAGAAACTTTTGGTGGATACAATTTGGATTCGATGCTTATTGGAATAAGTTGTATATTTGCAAGTGCGCTCTTATTTATATTTACAAGATTCTGGTCAGTTCTTGAAACGGATGCAAAGAAATCATCTCAAGATTCATTTTCCAAAAGATTTAGTATCAAAACTATTTACTTTGGGGTTTTGATAATTTATGGATTCAGTTTGTTTTCAACTTCGTTTGTTGAGGAAGAGCATATGTTTTGGTTCTATGTTAGTCAGGGCTTGTTGATGTTGAAATTCTTGCACTCAATGTCATCTAGAGATATTAAAAAAGCAATTAAAATGGTATTTTTGATGGTTCTTATAAGAATATTGTATTTCTGGAATAATCTTGGAGTGAAATGGGCAACAGAAACTTTTAGTGTGAGATTATGGTTGACATCAGGTTCTAACAGTAGCGTTTTTGTATTGTGGTCGTTATTTTTAGCTTCAGTAGGATCACTTTGTATGTACCTGAGCTATTTACATACTAGAATATATTACCCCACACCAAGTCCTTTAGAAAACGAATCTGAAAACCAAAATATCAAAAAAAATTCTGGAGTTTTGGAAAATAGACAAATAATTGATGAAAAAAACAACCCCGAAATTGTAATTCAAAGCGAACAAAAAAGATCTTTACTGGAAAGAAAACCAAAAAAACCCAATCGTCTAATTGAAAGTTTGAAAGATCCAAAGAATATTGAAAGTTTCAAAAGATTTGACAGAATGGTTTCAGGAGAAGATGAAACTGTAGTTTACTTGAGTAGGATACACAGAGCAAGTATATATTTCGGTATGAATTTGATGGTAGTATACAAATTGGAAACTGGTTTGGAACTATCAAAATACAAGATTTTTGAATCCTTACCACAAGAAAGCAAAAGAAAAGTGTTTGATTTTTTGAGACCATTTCTTATCCCCTACAAAATCATTAAATTTTTATGTCCCCCAAATTTGGATATGACTGTGCAATCAATTTATTTGCTTTCTATCGTATCCACAATATTAGCAGTGGTCGTTTACAAGCATAGGATAACTTCAACAAACACAAAATCAAAAGTTAGTTTTTCAAGTGCATACTTTACTGATTTGATGTTTAGTTTGCTGCCAGTAGTGTTACTTGTAGCGAAAACGCACAATTCAGCACTGATCGCAATAATGTTTCTAATACATTATTTCGCGCTGACAGGAGAATATGTTGGATATGGAGGATATTGGATTGTTGTCATGTATACACTAATGAATTTCTTCCATTATGCTCTTGGAAACACAAACTCGCTTTCATCACTAGATTTGAGCAGTGCATATACTGGAATAGGATCTTTAGCCACAAATCATTCTTTCTACAAGTTTCTTTATCAAGCAACCATTGTGAAACTGATATACTTTAGCAACTTTGTATCACCAATACTGTACTTTATTGGAATCTTGTCTTTATCACCAAAAAACACGGATCTAAGCAGTAACAATGAAACTGGATTCAGAACACATGTTTTCTCATCAATTAGGTTCATTTTGGGTAGTAATACCATTATTTTGCTATTTTTACTTTCAGCAACAACACTATTGAGAACACATCTGTTTATATGGTCAGTTTTTGCACCAAAAATACTATACGCATTCGGATGGACTATTTTACTTTTTTCTATGTCACTATATGGAACCATTTTTTCTTTAATAGCTTGACTTTGAAATTATTTTTTATTAATTTAGTAATCTTCTATAAAATTATTCTGAATCTGATTTACTTTTCTTTTTCTTGGTATCAAGCTTTGTAATAACCTTTTCTGAAGCCAAGCTGCATAAATATGTGTTCAAGAATAGAATTCCAAAAAGAAATACAATCCCATAGTAAACCAAAACAAAGCTACTAATAGGGTTCCAACCCGAGGGTGTAGATTCTAAAGATTCTGATGAAGATGTTACTGGTATTACTTCTTTCTCTTTCCGATTTGATAATGGTTTGTAGAGATACATTTCTTGGGTTGCGTTTCTATTTTTATAGCTTGTAGTGCTGCCATCTGATTCATTTGCGCTCAGATATCTATTACCAAGTTTTTTCCTTTTCATATTAGTTTTTCTGGTTTTAGATAGAGTTGGCAAATATGCCGTTTTGTTTGATTTTTCGAGGGAATAGTTTGAGAAATCAAAATTGTTATTATTAATAGTTGAATACGCGTCAAGATTAGTGATTTGAGGGCTCATAGGAAAGCTGTTGATATTTGGTGTATTTGGTACATCTGAATAAGTTGGTAGGTGTTTAAGGCTTAGTGTTGCAGATTTGGTGCGTGTTTCAGGAGAAGGAATGGGCGTCGAGGAGAGATTTTCAGTTTTCGTTTTATGTAGAAGGCTATTTCTTCTATTTCTTAATAAGGTAGTATTCTTGTTATCTTCATAATCGCCTTCTATTGATTCATTAACTATATCAGTATTTGGTAGTAGGTTGAAAATAGCTCTAGAATCTGCGTTATTGCGTCTTTTTGACGGTCTTCTGCGTAAAGTTGTTGTTGGAGATTTTAAAAATAGTAAATGGTTACTATTTCTGTTGTCGATGTTGTTTGGAATAGTTTGTGTTTGTTTGGGGCTGGATAAAAAGTTTTTCTTGTATTGGACATAAGATTCGCGTTTGCTTGGTGATCTAGGTGTTGTAAAGTTTAGAGCGAGGTCATTGTTGCTTAGCTGGCTAATTCTTGATTTCGGACGCTCTTCAAATAAGGCGTCATCTTCTAGTAAATCCACAGCATCTGTATCTATTTCCAAAGTTACTTTTTCATTGAGGGCTTTGTTTGCAGAGTTTATGAGTTCTTTAACCATTTCAGAAACGCGGTCATAACGCTCGTTACTTTCTTGATTGATATCGGTAATTTCGGGGCTAGAAATTTCAGGAAAATCAAAAATATTTTCCTTTGAATGAATTTGCTTTAAATTCAATGAGTCAGTTTGCGTGGAGTTTTTTTTGAAAGCAAATGAGTTATGATCCGTTTCATGAGCAGATTTCTCTATTTCTGAGAGTTTTCTAAAGTTGTCTTCTATTTGATAGAGTTTTTTGGTGAGCTTCTAATAAATAAAATGAATGGATTAGATTGAGGTTAATGGAGTTATAAGTGAAGGAGAACTGTTTTTACATTTGATAACATTGGAGTCATAAGAGAAGAGCTTGTAGAATCTTGGTCTTTTGATATACTGAGGTTTGATAGTAGTTTGATTAGATCATCTATCTGCGTGGAGGTAGTGTGGTAGGAGCTGGCTTGAAGATCAAAGGAAGATTTTACGTTTTCAACCATTGATTTTAAGTTGTCAAGCTGAATAGTAATAAAACATAAATTAGAGTTTGAGATTTATTGGGGTTGGTGGACATGAACTTACACTATCAAAAAGATCCATATTTTTGTTTCTGGTGTTTAGTTTTTCGTCTTGTCTAGTGTTAAAAATGGATTGGAGTCTTGCATTTTTATTTCCAAGAATATCCCTTTGTTTTGGGACACTGAGATTGAACACATTGTTTTTGGATTTTCGTTGATTTTTGGCTGTGGAAAAGCATGGTAAGTTAGTATAAAATTGAATTTAGAGAAAAAGGAAGTTTACCACGGATATTAAGATTGGAATTAGATTCGCTTTGACTGATGGCCTCAATATAAGAGGGAGGAGAATCAGTTTCGCATATACCGTTTAACATTGATGATATAGTATTAAAGAGAGAGATGAGGTTTTTTTATTGCGGGGTTCCTAGTTGAGAAAAAACGGTCAAATGTGAAAAGCCTCTTGAACAAATTATAGTTTATGTAAACAAAGTAAAATGATTTATTGGTCAAAGAAAAAGGCAAAACTATGTCCACCAATAAAAAGCATCTCCAAAAAAGAGAAAAATGGTTGGATAATACTTTGTGAGGTTTTGTATTCAAAAGTGATTGGATTTCTAAAAAAGAAAGAAACTATTGGCTCGTTATGAGATTTGAAAAAAAGAAAAAGAAAAACAAAAGATTACACAAAAAATACAAAATCACGTGCTTGTTGTCAAAACGAGCCAATACAGTTTTATTTGTGTTTTTCATTTGTAAAAAAATATTTTGTAATTTTAGTGATTTTGAAGTGTTAGCAAACGTTTTTGTTTTTTTTGTGGGTAAATGTTTTGGATAGTGATGATTTGATGTTAGGGAAAAGGTTATTCTATTGGTGCTTTGAAAAGAGTCATTTTTGTTTGAACTTGTTTTTGAAATGACACTTTGAACTAAGCAGCTGGTTGGTGAAAATATTGGAATTATATATGAGAAAAAAGAATGTGAGTGGCTGAATAGTTGCCGCTATGAAGTAAGAGTAATAAAAGTCCAATAGGAGCACATTTTGGGTTTAGCCTAGATTGATAGTTGTTACATCACTAAAAGATGGCAATTCTGTAGACTTTTTATGTTGGTTATAGTTTGAAAATGGGCGAATGAGATTGTGTTTGGAGTTAGTCATAAGAAACCTTGACCAAATATTGTTATTTTCTGAAAAGTGTTGTTAAGGCATTATATTTGTAATATCACTTTGTTTCTTTCCAGAAATAATTCGAAATGTATATAAAGTCTTCAAAATCACCAACTATCTTACCATTACGAACTACCATCAATATCTTCTTTGTATTAATAAATTACAATACTGAAAAATAACAATGCTGACCCACACTATATCAAAGATTTCATCCCTTTTTACTGGATCACAAAATCAAACACAGAATATTGAAATGGATACCAACACAGATAACAATCTTTTCTCCTTCATGCCTCTTTCCCTCCAAGAGTATGACGTAAACCTTCAAAGCGGGTTCCTCCCATCAGAGGAAATTCCAAGAAGACTTTCAGATAACTATTACAGCCCTTGGGAAGATCTCTTGGCTGATATAGTCCATCACCAGTTATCAGGACAATTTAGAGAAAGAATTCTCGAACTTCCTATTCTTTCTACTGACAGACTGGTTGGTTTAAGAGAATACCAACGTGCATGTGTAGTTCTATCCTTTCTAGCGCACGCTTATGTATGGGGCCATCATCAACCTGCTCTCGAACTCCTTCCTAAAAATTTGGCCATTCCTTGGTGTCAAGTTTCTGAACATGTAGGTATTTCCCCAATTTTGACCAACGCAACTGTTGTTCTGTGGAATTGGAGATTCCTCAACAATAATAACTCCATTGACCTAAACAATATCTGCACCCACTCAACATTTACTGGCTCTCCTGATGAATCTTGGTTCTATCTTGTATCTGTTGCAATCGAAGCAAGGGGCGGCCAATCTCTTCGAAATATTGGATCAATGATCAATGCTTCTACAAATAATGATATCAATGGTGTAGCAAACGGTTTAATTGGTCTTTCTCAAAATATAAAAGAAATGACACACCTTCTAAACAGAATGTATGAAAAGAACGATCCATTCATGTTTTACTGGAAGATTCGTAGATATTTGGCTGGCTGGGAAAATATGAAAGACGCTGGACTTGAAAATGGTGTCATCTATCAAGATGCCAAAGTCGTTGATTCTTTTGGTGTTCAGGACCCAGTCATGAATATGTACAAGAAGTATTCAGGAGGAAGTGCTGCTCAAAGCTCTGTAATTCAAATCATGGATATCGCTTTGGGAATCAAACATTACCCAACTGATGAAGGTCTTAGTGAAGATTTTAGCAGTCAAGCTAATTCAACAAACAACAGCAAAAATGGATCTTCTGTAAGCCTTAACAGCGATCTATCACATGTATCAGAGTTTGATCGACCAGAAGGCAATCCTTATCTCATCAGGATGCGCGATTATATGCCAAGATCACACAGACAATTTTTGATTGATTTGGCAAAGTTTGCTAAGATAAGAGAATATGTTCTCCTAAATACACGCGATGTCTCAAGACCAAACAAATCCGAATTTTCTGAGAGTATTGATTTGGTGGATGATGCTTTAGAGTTCAAAACCAGTACCATACAACATTCACTTCAAGATCAAATCAACTTGATCAAATCTTACAATAAGTGTGTTTCTATGCTCAAAACTTTCCGTGATGCACATATTAAAATCGTAACAGTTTACGTTGTTGAACAAGCTAGGAATCCTCCAAAATCTAGTCCAACTTTGAATTCACTTAAAAACAATCAAGAAAAAACTCAGCAAAGACCTGATACCCCACAAACAAATAACTCTCATGAAAAAACAGTTCCAAACTCTAGTTTTGTAGTTGAAACTGTTGTCCCTGAGATTCAAAACAACAAGCCACAAACTCAATCTAGAGAATCAACACAGGAAAAAGCACCAAATTATGCAAGTGGTTTGGCACAAGCTGTTGACGATGACAAAGCGGTTTTGGGAACTGGTGGGACTGATGCAATTGCATTCCTCAAACTTATCAGAGATGAAACCGTTGCAACAAGAATTTGCACATAAATCATACTTTTCATATGGCATCATATTTTATACATAGTATTTTTAAAGTACAATTAGATATTTATCAAATACATCAGTACAACCTATTTTCAAAAGTTTTATTTGACAATATATTTTTGAATAAATGACCATATATTCAAATGTTTAATTTTGAATCTTTGAACTCTTTCAGATACATTTTTAATCTCCTAAGTCACCTTTTTTAGTTCCTCAGATACTTGGTATATTTTATGGCTATAAAACATTTAATGAAAGTTTAATCGCTAATCAATTTTTATAAAAAAAGGTTTCACGATTTAGAAATGCAAAACAAAACCAAAACGAAGCGAGTGATTTTCTCTGTTCATAAACCAAAACCACTTGTACTGAAACATGAACCAAAAACAAAAACGAAAAACCAAAGTTTTATGTCTATGAAAAAAAAATGTTTCAGTTAATTTGATCCTATTGACTACCAGCCAATAGCTTCCAAGTTTTTTTTTATTTTGAAATTTCTGCCTCAAAAATATTCAACCATAAAATCAATTTTCAAGAAACTGTTGATCAGTTTTAATTTGTTTATGAAAAAGCCTCCACAAAAACTTCGCCATAATAAAACAAATGTTAAATATCTTGGCAGTAAACCAAACGACTATCCGCCAAGTTGTACGTCTCAAATAGCGAATACCAGTTATCTTGAAATACTTTCAAAACTGGCTTTTTAAACTAATATTTTTATTTCTATTGGTAAAAGAAAGCCTTCAAAAGAGAATGTATACAAAATGGTTATTTTCTATTGAAAATACAATATAAAAGCTAGTGTTGTGTATCTACCTTTTTTAAAAACTAAAAAACTTTTAAAATCTCTAGAAATTAATTTAATATTTATACTATGGAAGATACTATCAGTATTTCACAAGATGTTCCAGATTTGGAACTAGGTTCATATCAAACAGAATACTCACCTAGTCTTGTTGAAGCTAACCCTGCCGAAATCACTTTTGAAAACTTGGTGTATTCTATTCAGCTTGGAAATAATAAGAAAATAAACTTCCGGAAAGGCAAAACAATTTCTGAAAAGGTTATAATAGACAACATCACCGGATCTTTAAGACCTGGAAGACTCACTGCAATCATGGGGTATTAATAAATCTTTTTCTTTAATATCATTTCTCTTTTTAAACTTTTATCTAACTGTTATTTTTATTTAGACCGAGTGGATCAGGAAAAACCAGTTTACTAAATTTACTATCTGGTCGAAATATCACTGGAAAAGTATCTGGAAATATTTGGCTTAATGGAAGACCATGCGAAGATGGCGCATTAAGTTTGGTATCAAGATTTATCAGTCAAGACGATGTAATGCTTCCAACAATGACAGTTTCTGAAATTATAGAAATGGCAATTCGGTTTAGAGTTGAAGGAATAGGTGAAGAGGAACTTGAATCTCGTAAAAAACATGCTATCAATACTCTCGAACTTGAAAAGTGTCAAAACACACGCATTGGTGACTCAATGGATAAAGGTGTCAGTGGTGGAGAGAGAAAACGTACTGCAATTGCAATGGAAATGGCAACAAATTCTTCAGTTTTGTTCCTTGACGAACCAACTTCAGGATTGGATATTTATACCTCTCTTTTGGTAATAAAATTGCTAAAAAAGATAGCTCAATCCGGACAAACTGTAATAACTGTTATACATCAACCATCATCAGATATTTTCAATCTTTTTGATGATGTTGTTTTATTGAGCCAAGGAAAAACCGTTTATTTTGGACCTCAAGACCAAATCGTTCCATATTTTAGCAAAATCGGATATAAATGTCCAAACTATACTAACCCTGCAGATTTCATGTTTACTGATGTATTAAATGAATCTGGAAAAGATATTTCTCCTCGAACTAGCAAATTAGAATTTCAAAAAGAACTTTCTCAAAGGTTATCTGAAGAATGGAACAAATCTGAACTTGCAAACTCATTGAGATCAAGGGTTCAAAATCCAAATACTTCTGTTATTAATGAGTCTAGTTTTATAGACACTATTAACTCTTTCAGTCAGTTCAAATTACTTTCACAAAGGGCATTTAAAAATATGGCAAGAAACAAACTCATGGTTAGAATACGTGTTGCCCAATCTATCATAATTGGTTTGATTTTTGGTATTGTGTTTTACGACTCAAGAAACAAATCGCTCGAAGTAAAAATACAGGTATGGCTAAAAAATATTTGAATTCCACATTCTTATATTAAACCTCAAATATTTTTATTAATGTGTCTTTAATTTAGAATTTCATGGGAGCTTTGTTCTTTTCGTGTATTTCGCAGTTTCTACCTGTAGCTGTTAATGTTCTCAGCACATTTTCAACTGAGCTCCATGTAGTTCAAAGAGAGCTTCAAAGTGAATATTATTCACTATTCCCTTATTTTTCTGCAAAAGTTCTTGTTGAGGTAAATGCTCGAATATTTCAAAACATTTATATTAGAATGCACTTTTAACCAAAAACAATCAATTTTTTATTTAGATTCCATTGCAGATTATTGGTCCTATAATTTTCACATCAATATCATACTATATGATAGGATTTAGAAGTGAATTCAGATATTTTGCAATCCACGCTTGTGGGTTGATTTTGTTGTCTCTCAATGCATTTGCTTTGGGTATTTTCACTTCAACTCTTTTCAAGAGTATTACTGTTGCACTGTCATTTCTCCCAATGCTTGTAGTAATTCCAATGATTTTTGGTGGATTCATTGTAAATACAGGAAGTATGCTGGGCTGGATAGGTTGGTTACAATGGACAAGTCCCATAAAGTATGCATTTACTATGCTTACAACAAACCAACTTAGTGGATTCACTATAGATGGGGAACCCGTTGGAGATGAAAAACTAGAGAGCTTGAGTCTTGGTCGATTCAAAATAGTTGGATGTGCACTCTTTTTGTTGCTATTATTTATTATCATGATTGTAGCCTCGTATTTTGGTCTTTTGAGGATTACTTCAAACGGAAAACTTAGAACTAAAACAACTTCTACAAAGAAAAAGAAGAGTATATTACTCGGTAACCCAGATGAAAGATTTATCAAGAATCATAGCAACAAATTCTAACATTTTACAACGTATTTGACTGAGCAAACTCTTTCCTCAAGCTTATTTTATATTATTATCAAATCCAAATTGGATAAGTGTAAGACTACACCAAATGAACTGAAACTGTTTATTATAGTGGGTTAATATTTCAATGACATTTTACTCCAATAGTACTCTTTTAAGAATCTAATAACTTCATTTATCAAATTTTTCTTGTAAAAAAAATAAAGATATTTCTAGTAAAATATGATTAAAACGGTATTTTGGGTTATATAGAGTAGAATAATAATTTTTTATACAATGCATTTATTAATAAGACAACTGTATTGAAAAAATATACTGACTGAAACTATAATTCACAAAATTTGGGAGGATATAAAAGTCTACTTTGACAAAGATAAATAAATTTGGTGTCAATTTCCTAAGCAATTGTCTGGTTGCTTGCTTTAACGTTCCTTTTTTTGATTGAGATTTTTAGCAATACAAGGAATATAGCAGAAACAAGGTAACAAGCAGCACTGATTGCAATTATTTGTTGGTATGAGGTGCGTTTTCCTGACTTTTCAAAAACTGTTCCAATAGTTGGCATCCCTATAATAACTGATGATCCCATGATTAGATATGTCAAGCCATTAATCTGGGCTATTTTTTCAACTGGAAAGTTTGATGCAACAATAAAAGGGCTGAGGGCAAAATAAGGAACTGAAAAAAATCCAAAGAGCATAAAGAAAATCAAATATACAACAAAGCTCTTGTTTGAGAACCACATTGCCATTATCAGAGTGGCAGATATTGAGTGGCCTGCAATGGTTAGTGTCACAGCATCTATCTTTTTTGCAAGAAATCCTGAACAAAGTCTTCCAAGAGAAGAAAAAGTACAAAAAACCATAATTAGATCGGTTGCTGTTTTTCTTGATGTGTGTGTATTGTCTACCATACTTGATGGAAAATACATTATTACAACAAAAACACCAATCTCCATAAAAAATCCACCAAAATAAAGTGTCAATGCTACTGGGTCTTTGAGAAGTTTGAAGTCAATTATTTTTTTTGATGCCATATATTCAACTCGGGGTTTCAAAAGGTATCCACAAATAGCAGTGCAGACAAAATACATAATTCCATAGATTCTAAATGCCCATCCCAATGTGGAGGATGCAAGTAGCTTGTTTACTAAAGGAATAAGTACTAACCCCCCTAAACCACCACCAGTAGCTACAATTCCCATCGCTATACTACGACGTTTATCAAACCACAGTGTTGTGACAGTGAAGAAGACGTTGGTTATTAAGGAAGATCCAAAACCAAAGATTATTCCTTGAGTTAGTGCAAGTTGCCAAATTTTGTTTGAAAAAGAAGCCAGAATCATACCGACTAATGAAATCGATGAACCAAGAATACTTGTGCCTCTTAAGCCAATCACCCTAGTTATCTTTCCAGCAAAAATCCCTCCTCCAAGAGTGGTAGCAATACAGCAAGTTGCGATCCAAGCAATGTTTTGAGCGTTTTCATTAACAAACATTACTTTTAGATAGTAAGTTTGAAAAACACCAAAAGCTGTAAAACTTCCAAAAGCAAAAATACAGTTTATAAAAGCACAGAAAACAACTACCCAAGCATATCCCACATCATGCGGTGGTTCTTTAATGACATGAGGTGTGTTTGTATCATTTTCAGGCTTTGAGTCGTAAATTGATGTAGTTTGACTCATTGTAAGATATATTTTTATTGTTCAAGTAGGAAAACAAGAGTACCGGTTGAGTATTAATACAAAGTATTGTTTGTAATAAAGTCGTAATATACGGATATTTATATTTTTAACTTTGGACTAGAAAATATAGTTTTAGTTGATCAATACTAGTAAGTGATAAAGCTTTTTTTATTTAATATAAAATCTTGTTTCATAGCTGATTACTAATGTTGTTTTGGATAATTAAAATAAAAATACTAGCAGTGAAATGTAATCTGATATACCAAACAAAATCCAAAGGTCATTCGCAGATATTTGCCAAGAATCCTATAGTTAACAATATAATTACTAATCAATAAAAAAAGGTTATGTTTATACATTCACAATAAAGAATCCATTTAATTTGTAAACTATTTTCATTCGCCTGTCAGAAAATTGCAACCTCGACTCTTATTTGATACTTTCTACCATTCAAATTGTTATTTATCAGATCTGATGGACCAAACTCGTACAAAAATCCAGATTACTAATCAATTTCAAATTATTCCCCACACAATCAATATTTCATTCACAGAATATCTTAAACAATCTATCTTTTTTATTAGTCAAGAAGTGTCTTACAAATAGTGTTCAAATATTTTATAACTAAACGTAGTTAAGCAGCGTTAGCTTTTTTAAAGATATTATTTTTCAGGTTTAAAATAGATTATTACGTTTTTGAATCAAGTTCAATCATACATTATTTATTTCATATTTCTTATAGATCACAAACTTGATTGTTTTGTTTTTAACGATTTTTTCAACTATTTTCACTTTTAAAGGTTATGGTTTTATTTGTCATCTAATTACAAGCTCTACTTAAAGATAGATTAAATTGATAGAGGAAAAGTATATAAACTCTTGTTTTTTCATAAGTTTTTACTACAACTTTTCAAAATGTCTCAATCTTCAAACAATATTGTATCTCGCGCTGTCATTGTTGAAAAACTTGGCAACCCAGCTGAAGTAGCTAAAGTTTACGATGTCTCTCTTGGCGACCTACCTGAAAACAAAGTCTTTGTTCAAGCATTAGTTTCCTCAGTCAACCCTGTAGACAATCTAATAATTGCTGGTGATTTTCCTGTTCCCTTTTTAGCTCAAGATTTCTCAACTATACAGGAAAATTCATCTCAAAAAAAAGTCAATGGAACTATTCCTGGCGGTGAAGGTATTGGAGAAGTTATAAAAATAGGTCAGAATGCTTCTGTAGCTATGAATGGTACTCTTGAAGTTGGTGATTGGGTTGTTTCTATGGATCTAGGTGTGTATGGAACTTGGGCAGACTACTACCATGCTGACCCTAAAGCCTTAGTTGTTATTAAAAACAAAACTGGACTTACTCCTGTAAGTTTATCTTCTATCAAAGTTAATATTACAACTGCATACCGAATTCTAAAGGATATAATTCCCTTAAATCCTGGTGACTACATTATCCAGAACGGTGCAAACAGTGAAGTTGGCAAATACATAATTCAACTAGCGCATATATGGGGAATTCGTACTGTCAATGTAATCAGAGATAGATCAAATTACAAAGAGCTTGAAAATGAACTCAAAAGTCTTGGTGCAGATATTGTTATCAAAGATACAGAAATCAAGTCAGATGAAACAGTCAAGCTTTTGAGCAGTCTTGATGCTCCAATCAAACTTGCAATCAACTGTGTAGGTGGAAATTCAGCTATTCTGCTTGCAGATCATTTACGTGAAGGCGGTAGTTTTGTATCCTATGGCAATATGTCAGGAGAAGATATCTCAATTCCGTATCAGTATTTCGTAAAAAATATCAACTTTTGTGGGTTCAATCTTTTCACGTTTTATGGGAACAATCCAGTCCAGATGTGGATAGAAACATGGAATAATATTATGAACTTGATAAGAGAAGGAAAAATACAAAAAACATCTACTCGTCTTGTTAAATGGGAAAGATATGGAGAAGGTTCACTAGAAACTCTTCAAAAGAAAGTCCAAGATGCAATAACTTCTACTTCAAAAGTATCTCTTGTTTTCAACTAAATCAATGATTTTATAATAAAAGTTAAATATCTAAATCTATGTGCCCATTTTCTCTTTTTTGTTGTTTCAAGTGATATCAGTTTAAAAAGGAATAACTATTCATATACAGCTCCCAATTTATCTTTTGTTTTACTTCCATCAAAAGCCATAACTTGTATTTTTTCCAAGTTGTCGATATCTTCGTGTATATATTTTTTGGAACCAAATGTATATATGCACTGACCTCTATACAAGAATAGCAATTGTGAATATATTTAAGGCAATATTGATCTTTTTAACATTTTACTTGTATCTTTTGTATGAAAAACAAATTTGGGTTTTTGTTTTGGACATGAGATAGTATTTTTTTAGGACAATGATAAAATTTTTATAATAAAACAGTAGACAAAGAGTCAAAAGTTTAGACGGTTTTCTGGAATGTTTTGTTTACTAATTTTTTGTGCATTTTTTGTTCAAAAAAAAAATGGCCAATTAAAAAAAAAACACAGATTTGATTGATTCGGATTTGATGTTATTACTAATGAAAAATTTGGGGGTTTGATTTGTAAGCGGATACCTTTTATTCTTGATGGCTGATCAGATTATTAAATTGTTTGTATACTTTTGTTTATACATAGTTATTATTCAGATCAATTCCATCAAATATAGACCTTTTTCATAAAGTTATATTTGTCATTATTGATTTTTTGTTTTTTTTCCACTGGATTAACTTTTACACATTCGGTATTAGAAATTGAGGGAATATATTTGTCCCTATACATTTTTAAGAGTAAATCAGCTTTATAAATAATTATGTAATTAAAAGTTAGAAAGTATATAAGCTCAAAGAAACTGCCTTTAAAGATTATTCAACAGCTTTTAAACATTGAACAATACAAACACACATAATCAATATGAATACTCTCGAATTTAAAAACGTTTTCTACTCTGCTAAAACAGGGACAGGAAAAAACGCAGAATACAAGGAAATATTGACCAATATTAGTGGAACTCTGAAGGGTGGAGAAATAGTAGCAATTATTGGTAGTTCAGGTGCAGGAAAAACCACATTTCTCAATATAATTTCTGGAAGAGTCAAGAGTGGTACAGTTACTGGTGAAATCAATTTCAACGGTCAGAAACGCAAACCAAAAACTTTTAGAAAACAAGCTGCTTATGTCGAACAAGACGATACTCTATTCCCTAATCTAACTGTCAAAGAAACTCTTGAATATGCTGCACAGTTCAGACTTCCTGAGTCTCAATACACCAAACAAGATAAAGCTGACCGTGTTGCAGAAATTATAAAAGAACTCAGGTTAGAGAAATCACAAAATACATTCATTGGTGATGAGAAAGTTAAAGGCGTTTCTGGAGGTGAACGCAAGCGTGTCAGTATTGGTATAGAACTTGCAACTGATCCAAAAGTTTTGATTCTTGATGAACCTACTTCAGGACTAGATAGCAACTCCTCTGAAATGGTTATTAGTCTTGTTAAGAACATCAGCAAACAAAAAAACATTATTTCTGTTTGTTCTATTCATCAACCCAACTCAAGAACATTTAACTTGTTTGATAAAGTTATTCTTATGGTTCCAGGCGGTATTGTTTATTTTGGCCCAACAGAACATGCAGTTCCATACTTTGAAACACTAGGGCTTGAACGTCCAAAAGATGAAAATCCTGCTGACTTTTTTATGGATTGCATGACTGTTGACAACAGAGATGAACAATCTCAAGCTGAAAGCGTTAAAAGAATTGATATGCTTAAGAATAGTTGGGCTAGCTATACAAAAGAACATGGGTCTGAATATATATCTTTTGAAACAAAATCTATAAGCAAAACTGTTTTTGAAACAAAATTTGAACTAGAAAAAGCTGAATCTATCAGCCAACCAGAAGAATCACACAAAGTAACTTGGGGAAGTAGTTGGCCAACTGAAATGTTTACCCTTCTTAAACGTTCTTGGATTCGTCAAATTAGAGACAAATCCGTTCTAAAGTCATACTTTACCAATGCGCTTATATCAATGTTGTTGTATGGATTTGTATACTTTAGAAAAGCACAAGGAGTCGTTGAGGCACAAAACAAAATTGGCATGTTATATATTTTGTGTATAAATGTGGTTTTTCCTGTAGTTAATCCATTGATGCCTGTTCTTTTCAACGAGAAAAAAGTAATGAACAGGGAACGTTCAAGTGGCTCTTACAGAATGTCCTCATTTTTCCTTTCAATTGTGTTTACAAAAGTTCCAATTTTCATTTTGACAAACATAATTATGCTGACAGGAATATACTTTTTGAGTCATCTACAGCTTTCATTTCCAAAATACTTGATATACCTGATTTCTTATCTTTCAAGTGTACTGTGTGCTCTAGGTTTTTCTCTTGCAATCAGTTCTGCTGCGCCTTCGGTTGAAGTGGGGTCAATAGTAATGCAACTAATACTTTCAGTTTATGTCATTTTTGGTGGTGCTTTAGTTAATCCTTCTTATGTCACACCTGTAATTTCATGGGTTAAGTATCTCAGCTTTAATTACTACACATACATGGCGGCAATGCAAAATGAAATGAGAGGTTTGGTCTTTGAATGTTCAACAGATTTAGGAACTGGTTGTTATCCAACTGGAGAATCTGTTCTTGAGTCATACAACTTGACCAAATTTAGTATTGCACAATGCATCGGAATCAACTTGGGAATGGCTGTTGGTTACTACTTTATTGCTTATAT